>JAFBJY010001339.1:0-56794 GCA_016801885.1 Toxotes chatareus
GGCGGCCTTGACCCATTTTCGGACGTCATGCGCGAACTGGGCGGCGACCCCGACAAGGCACTGCGCCAGGCCGGCCTGCGGCCCGCGCTGCTGCGCGAGCAGGACCAGCTGATCGACGTGGCCATCGTCGCGCGCCTGCTGGAAGACGCGGCCCAGTCCACGGGCTGCGAGTCCCTGGGCCTGCGCATGGCCCGGCACCGCCAGCTGTCGAGCTTCGGCGCCGTGAGCCTGCTGCTGCTGCACCAGCCCACGCTGCGCCATGCGCTGGACACGCTGGTCGCGCACATGCACCTGGTCAACGAATCGCTGCTGATCCACCTGGAGGATGCAGGGGACATCGTCATCCTGCGCGAGGACTTCGTCCTGCACGGCGCCATGCGCCAGTCCGTGGAACTGGCCATGCGGCGTGCTGTGGCGCATGTGCGAGGCATTGCTGCGCGAGCGCTGGCGGCCGCAGGGCGTCAGCTTCAGCCACGCGCCACCGGCCGACCTGTCCGAACACCGCCGCATGTTCCGCTGCCGCATCACGTTCGGCGCCGAGTTCAACGGCATCGCCTGCCGCGCCGCCGACCTGGACGAGGCCCAACCTGCTGGCCGACCCCGCGCTGGCGCGCTATGCGCTGCGGCTGGTGGAGGCCATGCCGGCCCACCGTGCCGCCTCCGTGGGCCACCAGGCGCGCCGGGTCATCTACCTGCTGCTGCCCTCGGGCAACGCCACCTGCGCAGGCGTGGCCCCAGGGGCATGGGGCGCAGCCTGCGCACGCTGCAGCGCGAACTGGACCGCGAAGGCCTGAGCTTCAGCGAGCTGCTGACCGAAGTGCGCCACGAACTGGCCCTGCGCTACCTGGACCATCCCCACTACAGCGTGGGCCAGATCGCGTCCATGCTCGGCTATGCCAGCCACAGCGCCTTCACGCGCTGGTTCGCTGCGCAATTCGGTTGCGCGCCTGAGGCCCTGGCGCAGCCGCGCGCAGGGACTGCCTCGCGCCTGACGCACCCAGCGTTCCTGGCGCACTTGGCGCACTTGGCGCACTTGAGTCGCACTTGACGCACCACCACGGCGCACCCCGCCCCTGCACGGTGCGGCGGGCGCATTGCGGTGCACGCTGTCTGCGCACCAGACAGCGTGCACCACGGGCAGGCACCGCGCAGCGGTGCTGGCACGGCACTTGCATTGGCTGCCCTGACCCGCTGGCCCTGGCCTGCGGCCCGCAAAACACTGGATGCGCAACGCAGGACGCCAGATGAACATCGTTGTGATCGGCCACGGCATGGTGGGCCACAAATTTCTCGAGCAGCTGCATGCCCTGGGCGTGGCAGACGCGAACGTCACCGTGCTGTGCGAGGAGCCGCGCGCCGCCTACGACCGTGTTCACCTGTCGGAATTCTTCTCCGGCAAAAGCGCCGAGGACCTGAGCCTGGTGGCGCCCGGCTTCTTCGAGGCCAGCGGCTTCACGCTGCGCCTGGCGGCCAGGGCGGCAGCCGTGGAGCGGCGCGAGCGCACCGTGACCACGGCCGATGGCGAAATCATCCCCTACGACAGGCTGGTGCTGGCCACAGGCTCGGCGCCCTTCGTGCCGCCCGTGCCGGGGCGCGACCGGCCGCACTGCTTTGTCTACCGCACCATCGAGGATCTGGAGGCCATGCAGGCATCGGCCGCGCGCTCCAGGACCGGCGTGGTGGTGGGCGGCGGCCTGCTGGGCCTGGAATGCGCCAAGGCCCTGCGCGACCTGGGCCTGGAGACCCATGTGGTCGAGTTCGCCCCCGCGCCTGATGGCCGTGCAGGTGGACGACGGGCGGCGGCCGCGTGCTGCGCAGCAAGATCGAGGACCTGGGCGTGCAGGTGCACACGGGCCGCAATACGCTGGAGATCACCGACGGCGCCACGGCACGCCACCGCATGGTGTTTGCCGACGGCACGCACCTGGAGACCGACATGATCGTCTTCTCCGCCGGCATCCGCCCGCGCGACGAGATCGCCCGCCAATGCGCCCTGGCCATAGGGCCCCGCGCGGCGTGGCCGTGGACGACCATTGCCGCACCAGCGACCGCAGCGTCTACGCCATTGGCGAATGCGCCTCCTGGCGCGAGCAGACCTTCGGCCTGGTGGCACCCGGCTACGACATGGCGCGCGTGGCGGCCCGCCACATTGCGGGCGAGGCCGAGGCCGCCTTCGGCGGGGCCGATCTCAGCACCAAGCTCAAGCTCATGGGCGTGGATGTGGCCAGCATCGGCGACGCCCAGGGCAAGACGCCGCGCAGCCCGCAACTACCAGTTCATCGACGAGCGCAAGCAGGTCTACAAGAAGATCGTGGTCAGCGAGGACGACGGCCGCCAGCTGCTGGGCGCCGTGCTGGTGGGCAATGCCGATGAGTACGGCACGCTGCTGCAGATGACGCTGGGCGGCATCGCCCTGCCTGAGGAGGCAGGTTCCTCATCCTGCCCTCCAGCGACGGCAAGGCCAAGCCCGGCCTGGGCGTGGACGCCCTGCCCGACACGGCGCAGATCTGCTCGTGCAACAACGTCACCAAGGCGCAGATCTGCGTGGCCGTGGGCGAAGGCGCCTGCACCATGGCCGAGCTCAAGTCCTGCACCCAGGCCGGCGCCACCTGCGGGCGGCTGCGTGCCGCTGGCCACCAGGTCATGAAGGCCGAGATGGCCCGGCGCGGCATGGCCGTCAACAACCATGTCTGCGAGCATTTCCCGCACTCGCGCCAGGAGCTGTACCACCTGGTGCGCGTGGGCGGCATCAAGACCTTCGACGAACTGCTGCACCGCCATGGCAAAGGCCTGGGCTGCGATGTCTGCAAGCCGCTGGCCGCCAGCATCCTGGCTTCGTGCTGGAACGAGTTCGTGCTGCAGCCGCAGCTGGCCAGCCTGCAGGACAGCAACGACTACTACCTGGGCAATATCCAGAAGGACGGCAGCTACTCCGTGGTGCCGCGCATGCCCCGGCGGCGAAGTCACGCCGGACGGCCTGATCGCCGTCGGCCAGGTGGCCAAGAAATACGGCCTGTACACCAAGCTCACGGGCGGCGCCCGCGTGGACCTGTTCGGCGCGCGCGTGGAGCAGCTGCCGCTGATCTGGGAGGAGCTGATTGCCGCCGGCTTCGAGTCCGGCCATGCCTACGGCAAGTCGCTGCGCACCGTCAAAAGCTGCGTGGGCTCCACCTGGTGCCGCTACGGCGTGGACGACAGCGTGGGCCTGGCCGTGCAGTTGAAAACCGCTACAAAGGGCCTGCGCGCGCCGCACAAGATCAAGTTCGGCGTCTCGGGCTGCACGCGCGAATGCGCCGAGGCCCAGGGCAAGGACGTGGGCGTGATCGCCACCGACAAGGGCTGGAACCTCTACGTCTGCGGCAACGGCGGCATGAAGCCGCGCCATGCCGAGCTGATCGCCTCCGACCTGTCCAAGGACAGGCTGCTGCAGCTCATCGACCGCTTCCTGATGTTCTACGTGCGCACGGCCGACCGGCTGCAGCGCACCAGCACCTGGCGCGAAAACCTGGAAGGCGGCCTGGACTACCTCAAGGACGTGGTGGTCAACGACAGCCTGGGCCTGGGCGCCGAACTCGAGGCCCAGATGCAGCATGTGGTGGACACCTACCAGTGCGAGTGGAAGACCGCCGTCACCACGCCCGAAGTGCGCCAGCGCTTTCGCAGCTTCATCAACAGCGACCAGCCCGACAGGCACATCGTCTTCGTGCAGGAGCGCGGCCAGATCCGCCCGGCGCGCAGCGAAGAGCGCAGCGAGGCCCTGGTCTGATCCAGGCCTGATCCAGGCCCGCACCCACACCACCGACAAGGCACCGCCATGACACACCCCGCCCAAGAACAGTGGATGCCCGTCTGCGCCACCCGTGACATCGTCCCCGACACGGGGGTCTGCGCCCCCTGGTCGAAGGCCGGCATGTAGCGGTCTTTCGCCTTGGCGAAGACCGCTTCTACGCCATAGACAACGTGGACCCGCGCTGCGGCGCCAGCGTGCTCGCGCGCGGCCTGGTCGGCAGCCTGGGCGAGCGCGTCGTCGTCGCCTCGCCCATCTACAAGCACCACTTCGACCTGGCCACCGGCGAATGCCTGGAGGCGCCCGAGCACTCCGTGCGCGTGCATGCGGTGCGCAATGAGAATGGGCAGTTGATGGTGGCGCTGCATCAAGATTCGTGCGGAGCACAGCCGCGCAGGAAGGTCCTGCGTGCCTGGCTTCCCACACCATCCCTGCGCCGTTGCCACGCTGCAAGACCGGCCACGCCGCCCATCAGCGCCAGCAGCGCAGGCCACCCAGCAGCGGCACGGCCACCGGGCCGGGCTGCGGGGAATGTGGGGGTTGCATGCTCCAACTGCCTTGGGCAGGCGAAAAAGTGAATCCTGTACCACCAGCAAGCACCTGGCTGCACATTGCCATTCAACAAGACGCATGTGGTGTCCGAATGGTCACCAGCGATGTCCCCGAGCCTGAGGCGATATTGAAAGCGTCCACCGGCTGGCCTGGGACATGGGGCGCAGCAGGTGAAACCATCGCCAGGTTCCAGGCAGTGATATTGCCGCTGCCATCGGTAGAAACCTTGAAGCGCGGCGGATCACCGATCGAAATACCAGCCAGGATCTGCGCATTGGCCTGCGTATAGGTATTCACGCCGTCGCTGAACGACCAGCTGCTGATCGGATAGGACGTTCCCGGGCCGATGACGATGTCCGTCTGGCTGGCCGGCAGGGTCGCAGGCAGGACCATCGAGCCGCTGAGGCTCATGGCTGTGGTGTAAGGGGCATGGGCATCGTTGTAGTTGACGCCGACATAGGTGTACTGGGTATCCGCCAATGCGAGGCCAAGGCCCGAGAAGGAAAGGCACACGCTGGCGGCAAGAGCTTTTATTTTCATCAACTTTTCCTTCAGATATTTAATAAAAAACAATAAAACAGCCTGAATAAAGCAATTATCCAAATCTATTAACTCAAGCACAGACGCCAAAAATATATTCTGAAAATCCCAGAGATAACAATTGATTTGCTCAATAAAAAAATGCCGTCAATTAATGACTGGCACGCGTTGATGCCTTGAGCGTTCAATACACTTTTACGTGCCTGGAAAAGTCGGGGCACATGCTTGATGCCTCTTTTTGCGCGGTGATCGAAGAATCCGCACTGACGTGCAAGATGGCGCTGCATTGAGTTCAGCCACGTCCCATGCCGGCGGCGCGGCACCATGAAATCCGCCCGACAGGGCGCCTGCCCGTGCCCGACCTGCGGGCTCAGGCGTACAAGGACAGCAACGCCAGGCACACGATGACCACGATGGCCGCCGTGATGAGCATCACCCTGAAGCCGCCGTCGCTGCTGCGCAGCAACCGCAACTCCAGCAGGGCCGCGCCCACCCGGCCATCCAGAAACAAAGCAGTTCCACCATGGGCGCAGCATAAGCGGCCCGGCAGTTCAGGGCGGGCGTGGAAAATGCCGGCGAGCGCCTTGGCATCGCAGGCCATCGAGATGTCGTGAAGCCCGTTACCCACAGGGAGGTTTATGGAACAGATTCAGGAACAGTCAGCTGGCAGCAGGCCAGCCACAAAGAGGAAAGAATCCTCATGGTCTGCACAGGGAACATCTGCCGCAGCCCCACGGCCCATGGCGTGCTCGAGAAAATGGTGGCCGACGCGGGCCTGGCTGACCGCATCGAAGTGGACTCCGCAGGCACGCACGACTACCACGTGGGCGAGGCACCCGACCGCCGCTCCCAGGCCCATGCCGCGCGGCGCGGTTATGACCTTTCGCAGCAGCGCGCGCGGCAACTGCGGGCCGAAGACTTCACGGCATTCGACCAGGTGCTGGTGATGGATGGCGCCAACGAATCTGCAGCGCGCAGGATTTGCCCCGAGTCCGAATGGCACCGCGTACAGCGGCTGACGGACTTCTGCACCGAGCACTCCGCGCGCGAAGTGCCCGACCCCTACTACGGCGGCGACCGGGGTTTCGAGGACGTGCTGGACCTGGTGGAAGACGCCTGCGCGGGGCTGCTGGCCACGCTGGGCATGGCGCCGCGCAAGGGTTGACAAGCCACGGCACCGCTTGCGCATGCGAACCCTCATTCTTTGCTTCGGCATCCTGGGCACGCTTGTGTTCGGCGCAGCCTTCGCCCTGTCGTTTTCCTCGCCATTGCTGGTCGAGAGCCTGGGCAAGGAGATCATCCGCATCGAGATCGAGCGCAGGCTGGGCACCCAGCTGGATACGCTGACAGGCTCGCGCATGGCGGGCCTGGCCCAGAAGGCGCTGGGCAGGACAGATAGCGAGATCGCTGCAGTGCGGCGCGAGATCGAGGCCGGCATTCCCCGACAAGCTGGCTTCGGTCATGACCGACATGCGCCGCGCCGACTGCGAATGCCGCAAGCGCAAGGCCGTCTACGCGCAGCAACGCCAGGCCACCCAGTTGGCATCGCTGATCCAGATGCGCGCCCGGCTGGTGGAATTCATCGAGTCGGCCTACCACCAGACCACGGCCAGCCTGGTGCGGGAGTTCAGGATCTTCACTGCGTCCAATGCGCTGGTGTTTCTGGCCCTGACCAGCGTGACGGCGCGACGCAGACGGGCGGGCTGCAGCTGGCCCTGCCCGCTATCGTGCTGGTGACCGCCTCGGCGGTGACTGCCACGCTGTATCTGTTCGCCCAGGACTGGCTGCACACCATTGTGTTTGGCAGTTACATCGGCCTGGCCTACATGGCCTATCTGGCCTTTGCCATCGCGCTGCTGTGCGACATCACATTCAACCGGGCACGCGTGTGCACACGGGCCATCAACGGCGTTGCGTCGTCTTTTGGCTCGGCATTCGAGGTCTTGCCTTGTTGAGCCCAAGGCCCCACCTGCCCCGGCAACTGCCCCGATCACAGCAGCGGCACAGCCCCCAGTCCCTACCCGCCCGCCACCACTCCGCCCCTTGCCCGCGCGCTTGGCCGCGTACATGGCCTCGTCGGCGCGCTGCAGGAGCTGGGTGGCATCTTCCCTGGAGGCATTGAGGGCGATGCCCATGCTGGCGCCGACCTGCACGGTGGCGCCGCTGTGCAGGCGGATGGGCTGGCGGATGGAGGCCAGGCGGCGCTGCATGATCTGCAGGGCGTCGTCGGCCGAGGCCAGTTCGTCCAGCAGCAGCACGAATTCGTCTCCGCCCAGGCGGGCGACGCAGTCGGTTTCGCGGGCCTGGGTGGTGAGGCGGCGGGCGATGATGCGCAGCACTTCATCGCCGGCGTCGTGGCCTTCGGTGTCGTTGACTTGCTTGAAGCCGTCCAGGTCCATGAAGCAGACGGCCAACTGGCCGGGGCCGCTGGCCTGGGCCAGCGCGCGCGCTGCAGCCGCGCCTGCAGCGCGCGGCGGTTGGCCAGGCCGGTCAGCACGTCGTGCATTGCCTGGTGCTGGGCCGCCTGCTCGCCGCGCTTGAGGGCGTCGATGTCCACGAAGACCCATATCGATTCGCCATCGGCCAGGCCCGCGCCGCTGACATCGACCCAGAGCAGGCTGCCATCGCTGGTCTGCAGCTGCATCTGGGCGTGGCATTTGCCGCTGGAGCGCAGTGCGCCATAGGCCAGTTCGCCGGAGCGTTCGTAGGTTTCCTCGTCCGGGTAGAGGATGCGCGCCGAGTGGTCCAGCAGCTCGCCAGCCGGGCGCTTGAGCATGCGTTGCAGGGCCTGGTTGGTCCACAGCAGCCGGCGCTCGCGCAGGCGGGCGATGCCGATGAGGTCGTTGTCCATGAACAGTTCCTGCTGGCGCAGCAGCTCGGCGAGCCGGATGCGCGCCACGCGTTCGCGCTGCTGCAGCAGATAGAGGCTGACCGAGCCCAGCGCGATCAGCGCGATGCTCAGGCCCGTGAGCGCCCAGGCACGCCAGGCCGATGCGCGCCACCCCGCCAGGTAGCTTTCCGTGCCCAGGCCGGTGAAGACGGTCAGCGGATAGCCGGCCAGGCGCTGGTAGGCCGTGATGCGCTCCACGCCATCGAGCAGCGTGGGCGTGATGTACCAGCCAAGCTCCCGGTCATCGGCCAGGGCCTGTGGTACTCGCCCGAGACTTCCGAGCCGCCGATGCCGGCCATGGGCTGGGGATCGCCTGCCGCGTAGCGGGCCACCAGCAGATCCTTGTCCGAACGCAGCGCAATGGCGCTGTCGGGCCCGAAAGGCCTGGCGGCGGAACAGCGACTGGAAATGCTCGGCCGCGACGACCGCGTAGACGATGCCCTGGAAATCCCCATCGCCGGATTGCAGCCGCCGCGCCAGCACGATGGCCCATTTCTTGAAGGAGTGACTGACCAGCGGATCGGAGACCACCATGCGGTCGGTGTTGCGCGCCCGGTCGAAGTAGCCTCGCTCGGCCACGGAGAATGCCGGCTCCTCCTCGTTCGCACTCTGCAGGACCTGGCCATTGGCGTCGGTGACGCGCAGCGCCGTGACGAAGGGAACGAGGGCGCGCTGCTCCTGCAGGATTTCATAGAGGGCCAGCGCCGCCACGTCCGCGCCTTCCAGACTCCGGCTGCGGTAGCGGCCCGCGACGGTGGCCAGGGCGTTGTCCACCAGCCGCATCTCGGCGTTCAGCTCCAGGCTCAGGCTGCGGGCCTGGTTCCGGTGACGGCCACGCCCAGGTCCAGGTCGGCCTGGTGGTTGGCGCGCAGGCTCAGCCAGGTGGCCAGGCCCAGCAGGCCGGCCACCAGCAGGTTGCCGAGCACCAGGCGCAGGAGCACCTTGTCGGAAAGAAGCCTCTTCATGGCGCCGGGTGTCCCTTTCCTACTTGCTGGATGGGCATCGGGGTGGATGGAGCCGCACATTTTTTAGCACAAGGACGGGACGATCCAGACAAGGTTTTGACCGATGGCAACGGCGCTCGCGCCGCTGGCGCGTACCTTCACCTCCGCAAGAATGGTCGCTGCCTGGGCCAGGGCGGAGGCTGCTGCGCAAAGGCCTGTTGCGCCGGCCACCTGAGAAAGTGCAGAGCCGTCATGCAGCCTGCAGGATCTGCCGCAGATCGGCCGCGCAGTCCTGCGCGTCCTGCTCATGGCGGAACGCCACGCGCAGCCAGCCCTCGGGATCGAAGACATAGGTGATGGCCGAGTGGTCCATGGTGGTGGACGCACCCGTGGGCACCTTCTTGTAGAAGACCTTGAACTCCCTGGCGACCTCGGCCGTCTGCGCCTCGTCACCGCGCAGCGCGACAAAGCCAGGGTCGAAGAAGGCGCCCACATAGGCCTTGAGCACCTGGGCCGTATCGCGCTCGGATCGATGGTGATGAAAGCCACGGCCAGGCGGGCGCCGTCGGCACCAGAAGCTCGCGTATTTCCAGCGCGCGCGTCAGCTGTGGGGCGAGACATCGGGCATTGGGTGAAGCCGAAAAAAGACCATCAGGGCCTGGCCCTTGAAGTCGGCCAGCGTGCGCTCGCGCCCATCGGCATCGCGCAGGCGGAAGTCCCGGCCGTACTGCGCGCCGGTCAGGTCGATGCCCTTGAACGGCACGGTGGCGGGCTTGCAGCCGGCCAGCAGCGCCAGTGCAGCCAGGCCGCCACCAAAGGCAGGCACGGCGAGACAGGGCAATGGAAGCAACGGATGGGAGGTCGAAGAAAAATCGGCGGCGCGCTGCGGCGCCACATGGCAATCGGAACGGAACATGGCATCCCTGCGTGGAATCTTGGCGAAGCCGCACCGCCAAGGCTGCGCCCGGCCGTTGCGGCAATGTTCTGAGACAGGCCAGCGGCCAGACAGCGCGGGACAGCGCTGCACAGCAGCCGAGGGCTCAGGCGATCAGCAGCAGCAAGGGAGGCCCGCGCGGCGGCAGCGGCGCGCCGACCAGGGAGGCAATGCGGGCAGAGACGATGGGCTGCAGCGCGCGGCCCAGCGGCTGCGGTTGCGCCCAGGAGGGGGAGACATGCGCGGGCGGCGGCGTCACCGCCAGGCACAGCGGGCAGTCCAGCGAATGCTGGGCAGACACCGCCTGCCCTTCTTCACCGTTGACCACGACCAGCTTGACGCTGCCGCCAGCCGTGCAGACCAGTTCCATGGCCTGCGGGTGCACCAGGGGCGATGCAATCGCCAGGCCCAGCGTCAACGCGAACCACGCCATGACCAGGCGGGCCAGTGAGACGGAGTTGCGCAGGGCGTGCATGGCTGGGGATTATGGGGCTGGGATGCCGGATATGCGTGGTATCCGTAGCCGCCCGCCCGCATGGGCCATCCCATAATCGCCTTTTCCCCAAGCGGTGACCGCCATGTCGAAACTCCATGTTGTGCAGCAGGGCCAAGGCCCGGCCATCGTTCTGAGCCACGCGCTCGGTTGTGACCTCCAGATGTGGGACGGCGTTGCCCAGGCGCTGAAGACCGCTTCACCGTGGTGCGCTACGACCACCGGGGCCACGGCCGCTCGCCCGCCATCGGCGAGGCTTTCGACATGAACGATCTGGCAGACGACGCAGCCGGCGTGATCGAGGCGCTGGGCCAGGGGCCGGTGCACTTCGTGGGCCTGTCCATGGGCGGCATGACGGCCCAGGCCCCTGGCCGTGCGCCATCCGGCGCTGGTGCGCAGCATCACCATCGCCAATTCGGCCAGCTACTACGACGAGGCCGCGCGCGCAGGCTGGCAGGCGCGCATTGCCACCGTGCACGACCAGGGCGTGGCGGTGATTGCCGACGGCGCCATGCAGCGCTGGTTCACCCCAGAGTTCCGCACCGGGCAGGCGGCCCGCGTGGCCTCCTTGCGCGCAGGGCTGGAGGCTTTGGCGGCTGTTCCTATGCGGCCGCCTGTGCGGCCGTGGGCGGCATCGATTTTCGCGAGAGCAACCGGCGCATCGCCTGCCCCGCGCTGCTCATTGCGGGCAGTCGCGATGAGGCCACGCCGCCTGCCCTGTCCGAGGACATGCAGGCGCAGATTCCGGCGCGCAGCTGGTGTCGCTGCCCGCCGCGCATTTGAGTGCCGTGGAAATGCCCGTGGAGTTTGCGCAGTTGGTGAGCGACTTTGTCGCGCAGGTCCGCTAGATCTGCAGTCCCAGCCGGGCGGGATGGGGACTGAGCGAAGTCGCTATCGTGGAGGAGATCACGGAGGGCACCACGGCCGGCACCAGGCCGGCATCACCGCCGGCAGATCAACTCCGCCACGTCCATCAGCAGGGCTTCATCGATCTGCTCGCGCAGGTCCACCGCCAGCCTGCGCCGGTAGAACACGCCCAGGTCCAGCCCCACGCCCAGCGCGCGGATCTGCACGTCGCCCGCGCGCTCGTGCCGGGCGATGACCTGGCGCAGGTGCTGGTCCAGGTAGTGCTCGTCGTTGGCCCGGTGCGTGGCCGTGTCCATGGGGCAGCCGTCCGAGATGACGAGCAGGGATGCGGCGCTGCGCGGGCCGCGCCAGCAGCCGCTCGCAGGCCCATTGCACGGCCTCGCCGTCCACGCCCTCGCGAAAGAGGTCGGGCCTGCGCAGCGCGGCAATGCCGTGGCGGGCGTGGCGCCAGGGTTTGGCGGCGTCCTTGAAGACGATGTGCAGCCGCTCGTTGAGCCGGCCCGGGATGTGGGGCTGGCCCGCGCGCTGCCAGTCGCGGCGGGCGCGGCCGCCGTTCCAGGCCTGGGTGGAAAAGCCCAGCACGTCCACCGGCACGCCGGCCATGGACAGCGCGCGGCCCAGCAGGTCCACCAGCAGGGACAGCGGGCGCGCATGCGCCTTCATCGAGCCCGAGCAGTCCAGCAGGAGGGCCACGGCCGCATCGCTGACGGGGTGCGGCAGCTCGTTCCTGAAGATGGCGCGCTGCTGCGGATCGCTGACCAGTTGCGCCAGCCGGCTTGCATCCAGGTGTCCATCCTCCAGGCCGAACTGCCAGCCGTCGTGGCGCGGCACGGCCAGGCGCTGCTGCAGGTGGCGGGCCAGCCGGCCCGCGTGCAAGCGCTGCGCGCCAGTTCTCATCCATCTGCCCGCGGAACTCGGCCAGTTGCGCTGCGCGGATCAGCTCGGCCGCCTGCGCCTCGCGGTCATAGGCGCGCGTGAACACGCGGTAGCTGTGGGCCGAGCGGCCCAGGCACGGCTGTCGCCGCTGAGCGCCACGGGCGGCGCATCCAGGCTTTGCGATTCAAAGTGCAGCGGCAGCGCGAAGCTGCCTGCCGGCGCGGCCCGGCAGCGCCACGCGGCGCCTCTTCCTGGCTGACCGCACGGCCTGGCCCGCCCAGCGGCTGATGGCCAGGGCCGGCGCAATGAAGGCCTGCTGGTCCTGCCGGTGGCGGCGCAGCAGGGCCCACTGCGCCCAGTTGCGCGGACAGGCCGGCGCGCGTGGCCTCGGCCAGGTCGCCCAGGGCATCGGCGGCTCATGGCCGCTCAGGCGGCTCCAGGCGGTCAGCGCCACGGTGAACAGCAGGATGCCAAGGCTGCTTTCGGTCAGGCCCGAATCGGCAAAGGCCTGGCTCCAGTGCACAAAGCGCGCATGCAGGTTGGCGCGTGCGCCGGGCCATTCCTCGGGCGCCAGGCTTTCCACGCGCAACTGCTCCAGCAGTTCGAACACCAGCCGCTCCACCGGATCGCCGGGCAGGTGGCGGCGCGTGCAGCGCGGCATCGCTCAGGCGCAGGCGCAGGCTGGCGCCGTCGAGCAGGCCGCGCTGGTCGGCCAATCGGGCCGGCACATCGGATTGCGGGCCGCTGCCAGCACCACGGGCGCCGTGCCCCGGTATAGCGTCTGCCCGCTCCATTGCAGCGAGGCATCGCCCGCCATGGCGCGCAGCAGCGCCCCGCCCCAGGCCTCCATGTGCGCCAGCGAGGGGATGCCTCAGCAGGCATGGGCGGGCTCGTCGCGCAGCGCCAGTTCCTGGCCGAAGCAGCGCTGGAAGTACTCGGCCACGATGGCCCGCTCGGCCGGCTCGCACTTGTTGAGGAAGGACAGCTCGAAGGCCAGCCGCAGGTCGTGGAAGATCTGCGCGTTCTCGGCCCAGGTGATGACGCGTGCGCGGCGACATCAGCAGCGACAGGTCGCCCACCGCAAAGCCTTTGCGCGTGAGCGCAGCCAGCGCCACCATGGCAGCCACCTGCTCGCGCCCCCCTGCGGCGTGGCCAACTGCGGCACGCGCGCCAGCACGATGGCGGCCTCCTCGGCCGGTGCCAGGTAGTCCAGGCTGGTGACCAGGTTCCAGCGGTCGAGCTGGGCGTGGTTGAGCATCTGCGTGCCGTGGTACAGGCCGCTGAGGTTGCCCTGGCCCAGGGTGTTCATGGTGGCGAAGAGGCGGAACTGCGCATGCGGCTGGAGCACGCGCTTTTGGTCCAGCAGGGTGAAGCTGCCCTCGCGTTCGAGCACGCGCTGGATGACGAACATCACGTCGGGCCGGCCCGCGTCGTATTCATCGAAGACCAGGGCCACGGGCCGCTGCAGCGCCCAGGGCAGGATGCCTTCCTGGAACTGCGTGACCTGGCGGCCCTCTTGCAGCACGATGGCGTCCTTGCCCACCAGGTCCAGCCGGCTGATGTGCCCGTCGAGGTTGACGCGCACGCAGGGCCAGTTCAGCCGCGCCGCCACCTGCTCGATATGGGTGGACTTGCCCGTGCCGTGCAGCCCCTGGATGACCACGCGCCGGTTGTGCGCAAAGCCGGCCAGGATGGCCAGCGTGGCCTGCGGGTTGAAGCGGTAGGCCGGGTCCACGGCCGGCACATGCTCGCTGCGTTCGGCAAAGGCGGGCACCTGCATGTCGGTGTCCAGGTCGAAGGTCTCGCGCACGCCAAGCGTGCGCGTGGGATGCATCAGGGTCAGCTCAGTCATCGTCAGGGGCTCCTGGGGACTTCGTCGTTGATGCGCGCAATCGCCCTCGGCCGCCGCGCGCAGTTGGGGAAGAGCGGACAGCGCCCGCTCGCGCGTGAAACGCATGATGGGCGCCTGCACGGCCAGCCCCATGTTCGAGGGCCGCCCTGGATGGAGGGCACGAGCACGCCCAGGCACAGCAGGCCGGGCAGGAATTCCTCGTTGTCGAAGGCATGGCCCCTGGGCGCGCACCTGGTCCAGTTCGGCGTCCAGCGCGTCAAAGGCCGTCAACGTATTGGCCGTGAAGCCTTCCAGCGGCACGGCCGACAGCAGCCGCCTGCGCTGCGCGGGCGCCATCTGGCTCAGGAACAGCTTGCCCGTGGCCGAGCAATGGGCCGGCACGCGCGAGCCCGGGTGCAGATAAAGCGCGCAGCGGCGCGGGCGTCTCCACCCGGTCCAGGTACAGCACCTCGCTGCCCGAGAAGGCGGTGATGTTGCAGCTCTCGCCGATGTCGCGCACCAGCTGGGCCAGCACCGCGTGGCGTGCGCCGTGCGTGGTGTTGTTGAGCAGCACGCTCTCTCGGCCAGCCGCATCAGGCGCCGGCCCGTGCCGTAGTGCCGGCCGTTGCCCTCGCGCTGCAGGATGCCCGCGCCCTCGAGCTGCTGGAGCATGCGGTGCATGGTGGGCTTGGCAGGCCTGTCTCCTCGACCATGGTCTGCAGCGTGAAGGGCTCGTTCTTCTGGGCAATGGCCTCCAGCAGGGCGAACAGCCGCAGGTTGGGCGTGTCGCCATCGATACGGGCAGGGATGGGGTCACGGGTGTTCATGGTGTTGGTCATCATATGTTTTCAATTTTTCGAGTCAATTTGTTCCGAAAAAAATTTGTTTGACATCCAGGCGAAGTCAGTCCTAGACTTGCGCTGTAATTTCTTTTTCGGAACATTAAGTTCCATTTTAAAGGAGACAACATGACTGCAGCCAACAATCGTACGGTGGTCGAAGGCGTCCAGAAGATGACCCTTCCGAAGCCTTTGTGGAGACCTGCGTTGCCAACGGCGTCACGGAGATGTTCCCGGCATCATGGGCTCGGCCTTCATGGATGCCATGGACATCTTCGCGCCCGCCGGCATCCGCCTGATCCCCGTGGTGCATGAGCAGGGCGCCGCCCACATGGCCGACGGCTATGCGCGCGTCTCGGGCCGCCACGGCGTGGTGATCGGCCAGAACGGCCCCGGCATCAGCAACTGCGTGACCGCCATCGCCGCCGCCTACTGGGCCCACAGCCCCGTGGTCATGATCACGCCCGAGACCGGCACCATGGGCATGGGCCTGGGGGGCTTTCAGGAAGCCAACCAGCTGCCCATGTTCCAGGAGTTCACCAAGTACCAGGGCCATGTCTGCAACCCCAAGCGCATGGCCGAGTTCACGGCCCGCTGCTTTGACCGCGCCATCTCCGAGATGGGTCCCACCCAGCTGAACATTCCGCGCGACTATTTCTACGGCGAAGTGCAGTGCGAAATCCCCAAGCCCATGCGCGTGGAGCGCGGCTCGGGCGGCGAAAAACAGCCTGCAGGCCGCCACGGAACTGCTGGCCACGGCCAAGTTCCCCTGTGATCCTGGCCGGCGGCGGCGTGGTCATGGGCGATGCGGTCGAGGAGTGCAGGCAGCTGGCCGAGCGCCTGGGCGCACCTGTGGT
The DNA here is from genome assembly GCA_016801885.1 of Toxotes chatareus. NCBI lineage: Eukaryota > Metazoa > Chordata > Actinopteri > Toxotidae > Toxotes > Toxotes chatareus. Next base: position 15,411 of record JAFBJY010001339.1, read on the forward strand.
CACGGGCTACCTGCGCAATGACGCCTTCCCGCCAAGCACGCGCTGTGGGCCGGCCCGCTGGGCTACCAGGGCTCCAAGGCCGCGATGAAGCTCATCGCCCAGGCCGACGTGGTGATCGCGCTGGGCTCGCGCATGGGCCCCTTCGGCACCCTGCCCCAGCACGGCATGGACTACTGGCCCAAGAACGCCAAGATCATCCAGGTCGAGGCCGACCACACCAACCTGGGCCTGGTCAAGAAGATCTCGGTGGGCATCCACGGCGACGCCAAGGCCGTGGCACGCGAGCTGGGCCGCCGCCTGCAGGGCCAGACCCTGGCCTGCGACGCCACCAAGGCGCGCGCGCCGACACCATTGCCACCGAGAAGGCCGCCTGGGAGAAGGAGCTGGACGAGTGGACGCATGAGCGCGACCCTACAGCCTGGACATGATCGAAGAGGCCAAGGGCGAGCGCACGCCCACGGGCGGCCAGTACCTGCACCCGCGCCAGGTGCTGCGCGAGCTGGAAAGGCCATGCCGCCGCGCGTGATGGTCTCCACCGACATCGGCAACATCAACTCCGTGGCCAACAGCTACCTGCGCTTTGACGAGCCGCGCAGCTTCTTCGCGCCCATGAGCTTCGGCAACTGCGGCTATGCCCCGCCCACCATCATCGGTGCCAAGTGCGCGGCGCCCGACCGTCCGGCCATCGCCTACGCCGGCGACGGCGCCTGGGGCATGAGCATGGTGGAGATCATGACCGCCGTGCGCCATGACATTCCCGTCACGGCCGTGGTCTTCCACAACCGCCAGTGGGGCGCCGAGAAGAAGAACCAGGTGGACTTCTACAACCGCCGCTTCGTGGCCGGCGAGCTGGAAAGCGAAAGCTTCGCGGCGATTGCCAGCGCCATGGGCGCCGAGAGCATCGTGGTCGACCAGATCGAGGACGTGGGCCCGGCGCTGCAAAAGGCCATCGACCTGCAGATGAACCACGGCAAGACCTGCGTGATCGAGGGTGATGTGCACGCGCGAACTGGGCGACCCGTTCCGCCGCGATGCGCTGGCCAAGCCCGTGCGCTTCCTCGAAAAGTACAAAGACTTCGTCTGACGCCGTCTGACACCCCCTGAGGCGCTGCGCGCCTTCCCCTCTCTACCCGCTGCGCGGGGGAGGGGACGACACCCTCGGTGCGGGGCGGCCCTTCCTCGGTGTCTCTGGGATGGGCCGCGCCGGTTTCATGCGCCTGGTGAAGCGCAAGGCCCTCGAAAGCCGATTCCCAGATTCCCTGCGTTGCTCGCGCCGGGCCCTGTACTTTCCGCAGGAGCTTTCATGGTCCCCCACTTTCACTTGCCGTGGCCGCCGATGATGCGCCCGCCACGCACCGCCCCCATCTCCAGCACTTGCTCGACCAGGCCAAGGCGCAAGGCCCCATTCCGGTGGCCGTGGCCTATCCCCGTGATGCGGGCTCGCTGCAGGCCGCCATGCAGGCCGCGCAGGCGGGCCTGATCACGCCGTTGCTGGTCGGCCCCGAGGCGCGCATCCGGGCATCGGCCCAGGCAGCCGGGCTGGATCTGGCGGGCGCGTCCATCCACTCCACAGCCGACGATCCACGCGCGGCGGCGGCCCAGGCGGCGGCGCTGTGCGGCAGCGCAGCCAGGCCCGCGCGCTGATGAAGGGCAGCCTGCACAGCGACGAGTTGCTGGGAGCTGCCGTGGCGCGCGAGGCCGGCCTGCGCAGGCAGCCGCCGCGCCAGCCATGTGTTCGTGATGGACCTGCCGGGCTTCGAGCGCCCGCTGCTGATGACCGATTGCGTGGTCAACATCTTCCCACGCTGATGGACAAGCGCGACATTGCGCAGAACGCCATCGACCTGGCCCGTGCCATCGGCATTGCCCGGCCGCGCGTGGCCGTGCTCTCGGCGGTGGAGACCGTCAACCCCGCCATTCCCGGCACCATCGACGCGGCCGCGCTGTGCAAGATGGCCGATCAGCAGATCAGCGGCGCTATCCTCGACGGGCCGCTGGCCTACGACAACGCCATCTCACTGCGCTCGGCGCATCACAAGGGCATCGTCTCCGATGTGGCCGGCCAGCCCGACGTGCTGCTGGTGCCCAGCCTGGAGGCCGGCAACGCGATCTACAAGCAGCTGGTCTACATGGCCGACGCCGAATGCGCGGGCCTGGTGCTGGGCATGCGCGCCCATCGTGCTGACCAGCCGTTCGGACTCGGTGGCCAGCCGCATCGCCTCCTGCGCGCTGGCGGTTCTGGCCGATGCGGCGGGCGGCAAGGAGCAGCCATGAGCCAGGTTCAAGCCCGTTGGCAGCACAGCCGCCCGTGCCGCGCATGCTGCAATGGCTCAAGCTCCTGCCCGGCACAGGCCTGTCGGGCGTGATCGCGCTGGCAGCCACCTTCGTCTCCACGCTGCATGGCGGGCCGCAGCTGCTGTTCGCGCTGTTCTTCGGCGTGGCCTTCCACTTCCTGAGCCAGGACGCGCGCGCCAAGCCAGGCATCGAGTTCTGTGCACGCGGCGTGCTGCGCCTGGGCGTGGGCCTGCTGGGTGCGCGCATCACGGCCACGCAGATCGCGGGCCTGGGCTGGACCACGGCGCTGATCGTCATCGCCGCCGTGGTCACCACGCTGCTGTGCGGCACGCTGCTGGGCCGGCGCCTGGGCCTGACGCGCGCCCGCAGGGCGTGCTGTCGGGCGGCGCGGTGGCCATCTGCGGCGCCTCGGCGGCGCTGGCCATCTCGTCGGTGCTGCCGCGCGACAAGGACAGCGACCGCTTCACGCTGACCGTGGTGGTCACGGTCACGGTGCTGTCCACGGCCGCCATGGTGCTGTATCCGCTGGTGGCGCGCGCCCTGCATCTGCCGCCCGAGCTGGCGGGCCTGTTCATCGGCGGCACCATCCACGATGTGGCCCAGGTGGTGGGCGCGGGCTACACCATGGACCAGGCCACGGGCGACTACGCCACCATCGTCAAGTTGTTCCGCGTGTCCATGCTGGCCGTGGTGGTGGTCATGGTCTCGGCCCTGTTCAAGCGCCAGCGCGAGGCTGCGGCCGAGCAGCACCACGGCAAGAAGCCGGGCCTGGTGCCCTGGTTCCTGTGGGTGTTCGTCGCGCTGGTGGCCATCAACTCGCTGGGCTGGGTGCCGCCGGCCTGCAGCACCAGTTGAGCGACCTGTCGCGCAACTGCCTGGTGCTGGCCATTGCGGCCCTGGGCCTGAAGACCTCGTTCCAGCACTGGCCCAGGCCGGCTGGCGGCCTTTTGCACTGCTGGTGGTGGAGACGCTGTGGATGGCGGCCTTCGTGCTGGTCGCCATCGAGTTCGAGATGCGGTGAACGCTGGCGCAATACGGCAGTTTTCCAGGGGCCCGCCATGCGCGGGCCCTTCTCATTTCATGGAGTCGGCGCATTTGATGTTCGCGCATTGAGGTGATACATTTGCACACAATTTTTGACCCACATCAACGCCCGACACTAGCCGTGAACGTTCTTCGCAAGCAAGCCGGCAGATTCCGCAGACGCACTGCCATCCAGGTCCTCGCCCTCCTGCGCAGGCAACAACCCCTGCAAGCTGCCTTGCTGCGGCTGCTTCCGTGCCTGTTGCTGCTGGCCCGGCTGCGCCGTGCTGCTGACTCCCTGGTGCCCATCCCGCTGTGGGCCGTCGCCGGCCTGACGGGGTCATGGCGGGCTACATCGCCCACAACTGCCAGGCGTTTGTTGCATCCCAGCGCAGGAAATCCATGCTGCGCCATCTCGCGCGCTGCTGCCTGTTGCACGCCCAATGAAACACAGGCGCCCGGGTCGTCAGGAACCGCTGCTGGCATAGGCCGTCAGCGCCTGCGCGACCGCCTTGAAGACCACGGCGCAGCGCTCGCTCTTGCGCAGGTCCCCGCGCATGGCCACCCAGGTATCGAGCTTCCATGAGAATGCCTGCGGCAGCACCCGCACCAGGCCCGCGTCCCTGGCCGCCAGCGCCGACTGGCAGATGCCGATGCCAAAGCCAGCGCGGATGGCGCCCAGCTGTGCCAGGTCGCTGTCCGAGCTCAGCGCCATGGCCTCGCGCGTGAACATCGGAAACTGCTGCTGAAACCTGCGACGAAGGCGTTCTCATGGTCGAAGCCGATCAGCGAGTGCCCGGCCAGCTCCTGCAGCGAAGCCGGCACGCCATGCCTGGCCAGATAGCTCTCATGGGCATGAAGCCCCAGTTCGATGGCGCCGATATGGCGGGCCACCAGCGCCTCCTGCTGCGGCCGGAACATGCGCACGGCCACATCGGCCTCGCGGCGCAGCAGGTCATCGACCGCGTTGGACAGCACCAGTTCGATGCGCAGTTCAGGATGGGCCGCGCGCAATTGCGCCAGCACGGGCGGCAGCAGCTCCACGCCCACGACCTCGCTGGCCGTCAGGCGCACCGTGCCGCGCACGCCCGCGCCATGGCTGGCCGCCACGCGGCGCAGCGCGGCGGCCGTCGCAGCCATGCTGGCCGCATAGGGCTGCAATTCATAGGCCGCCTCGGTGGGCGCGAAGCCATCGGACGAACGGGTGAACAGTTGCAGGCCCAGCGCCGACTCCAGCCTGTCGATGTGCCGGCCCACGGTTGGCTGTGCCAGGCCCATGGCCCGGCCCGCCGCTGACAGCGACCTGACTCCAGCACCTGCAAAAGCTGCGATACCACTCCCAATGGGGTTCCGACATCACTGATCCATTCATTTATGCATGGACACCAGAAGATTCTAGGCAATTTTCCTTTTGCGGCGTGTTGCGGACACCGGCGTGGTCACCACAGGACCCGCACCATGCCATCCATTGCACTTTTCGGCCGCAGGCGCCATCGGCCAGAAACCTGGCCGCCGCGCTCGAGACAACAGGGCCGCGCCTATCGCGTGGTCGGCCGCAACGCAGCCAGCCTGCGCCAGACCTTCGGCGCCGATCCCCTGGCCGAGATCGCCACCTGGAACCCGGATGTCGCCGGCTCCATCGAGGCGGCCGCCCACGGCGTGGACACGCTGATCTACCTGGTGGGCGTGAACTACTGGCAGTTTCAATTGCATCCCGAACTGATGCGCAAGACGCTGGAAGGCGCCATTGCCGCGGGCGTGCGCCGCATCGTGTTGATCGGCACCGTCTATCCCTACGGAAAGGCGCACCCTGCCCGTGGCGGAAGACCATCCGCGCGAGCCCCATACCTTCAAGGGCCGCATGCGCAAAGCCCAGGAGGACCTGCTGCTGCAAGCCATGCACAGGGCCGCATCGAGGCCACCGTGCTGCGCCTGCCCGACTTCTACGGCCCCCTGGAGTGCACAGCCTGCCTGCTGCACGGCGCCTTCGAGGCGGCGGCGGCGCCGGCAGGGCGACATGATCGGGCCCGTTGGACCGTCCGCACGAGTTTGTCTGCGCCTGATGTGGGCCCCTGTCGTGGCGCGCCTCATCGACACGCCGCAGGCATTCGGCAGGGTCTGGCACCCTGGCTGGCGCGGGGCGACCACGCAGCGCGACATCGTCTCGAGATCGAACGCCTGAGCGGCAGGCCGTTGAAACTGCGCATCGCGGGCAAGACCGCGCTGCGCCTGGCCGGCCTGTTCAGCCCCTTGATGCGCGAGCTGGCCGAGATGCACCACCTGCTGACCGATCCGCTGATCATGGACGACTCGGCCCTGCACACCCTGCTGGGCCCCATCGCCAAGACCCCTACGCCCAGGGGCATACGCGCCACGCTGGATGCCGCCAGGCGGGCGCGGGTTCAGCTGTGAACTCCAGCCCGCAGCAGGCCACGGCCTGAAAACAAAAAAGCCCTGACAGCAGAACTGTCAGGGCTTTTATCATCTGGCAGGGGAGGAAGGACTCGAACCTCGCATGCCGGAATCAAAATCCGGTGCCTTTACCAACTTGGCGACTCCCTAGAAGACCTAAATTCTAATACGTTTTTTGGGCGAAATCCAAAAATTCAGAAAATTTGGTCCAAACGTTCTTCCATCATTCCGGCGCCAACGCGGCATCCAGCTGGCCACGAATCGCCTGCTGCCCCGCCGCCGTGAAGCAGCCAATGAAGACAAAGCAGCGGACCCGGCCACCTGCTCCGCGCCCAGATCCGCCACGCGCAGCCGGCCTCCCACCACATGGATTTCTTGCAAAGGCTGCTGTCCCCGCAGCCGCACGATGCCCCTTGGCCCGCAGCAGCGGCACCGGCAGGGTGCGCAGTGCCTGCCTGAGGCGCTGCTTGTCGAATTGCCGGTGCGTGGTGTACGAGAAACTGGTGATTCCTGCCATCCCGGCAAGACCTGCCGTGCCATCCACGGCCCTCTTCCAGGCGCCACCTTCACCTGCAAGCGCACCCAGCAGGCGCCGCGGGTGCTGCGGTGGCGTGGCAGGGCACAGCGTCCAGGAAGACGGCCAGGGAATCTCGCCGCACTGTGCGGTCAGCACCATGGTGTGCCAGGGGCGATCTCGGCCAGGCGCTGCCTTGCCTTGCCGATCATCGGCGCACTGGCCTGGTCGGCCTTGGTCAGCACCAGCGCCGTCGCGCCGGCGATCTGGCGGCGGACCATGTCGCCGACCAGCGGGTCGCACAGTTGCTCATCGACGTCCTGGACATCCACCGCCACCAGGATGGCGTTGAGCTGCAGCGCGGGGTCGAGCATGCCGACCTGGGCGATGCGCACGGGGTCGGAGACGCCGCTGGCCTCGACCACCACAGGTCCGGCGCTCGCGCTGCTGCAACACGCCGATCAGGGCCTCGGCCAGCCGCCCGCCGATGGAGCAGCAGATGCAGCCATTCTCCAGCGCGATGCACGTCGCCGCTGCGTGTGCCGGATCAGGCCGGCGTCAATGTTGATCGCGCCGAAGTCGTTGACCAGCACGGCCAGCCGCTGGCCATCCGCGCGCTCCAGCCAGCCGGTTGAGCAAGGTGGTCTTGCCGGCGCCCAGGTAGCCGCCGACGACCATGGAACGCCCGCTGCCGCTGCCCGGCGTGTCATGGCTGGGACCCGCGCTTGAAGATACGCCCCGACAGCACCGTGCCCCAGACCTTCACGTCCTGAGCACCATGGGCGCCAGGGCGCGGGGATCGTCCTCCAGCACGGCGAAGTCCGCGCGCTTGCCGCATTCGATGCTGCCCACGCGTGGTCCAGCTTGAGTGTACAGGCCGCGCCCAGGTGATGGCGTGCAGGGCATCGGCCACGGTCAGGCGCTCGGCCTCGCCCAGCACGCGGCCTGACGCGTGATCGCGGTGGACCGCGCACCAGGCGGTGAACAAGCGGCCCCATGGGCGTGATGGGCGCATCGGAGTGGATGGCCAGCGGCATGCCGGCGCCAGCGCGCTGGCGCAGGCATCGAGCCGCATGGCCCGGTCCGGCCCCATGGTCATCTCTGGGCGTGCTGGTCGCCCCAGTACCAGAGGTGGTTGGCGAACAGGTTGGCGCACAGGCCCAGCGCCGCCATGCGGCGAAACTGGGCGCATCGATCATCTGGCCATGCTGCAGGGTGTGGCGATGGTCGGCGGCGCGCGGGCCTGGCCGCGGTCCTCGATCGTCGATGGCGGCTTCGCTGGCCTCGTCGCCATTGGTGTGGATGTGCATGAGCAGGCCCGCACGGTGGAAGGGCTCGAAATCGGCCTCGTACTGCGCGGGCGCCGTGACCCAGATGCCGTTGGGCTGCCCGCCCGCGTGACCGGGCCAGCGCAGGCGCGCCGAAAAGCCCTGGATGGAGCCGTCCACGATGAACTTGACGGGCCGAACTGCAGCTTGTCGCTGGCCGACGATGCGGCAGCGGCATGCGGTGACGCGCGCGGCGCCGCCTTCCGGGCCATTGCGCTGCGGCGCGCGGAAGGCCAGGACGATGCGCAGCGGATAGGCTGCGTCGTCGTCACCTCGCGCAGCGCGGCCAGGCCCTGGGGCGAGATCGCTGACCAGGTCGGTGGCCGTGGTCACGCCCGCGAGCTGGGCCACGCGGCCAAACTTCCAGATCGCCTCGCGCTGCTCGGCAGCGGCCAGCGACAACGCGCTGCCGATCACCTTCTGCACCGGATACATGGCGGCGAACTCCTGGAGTTCGCCCGTGGGCTGGCCTCGGCGTCCTTGTACGATGCCGTCGATATCGGTGTCCTCGTCGATGCCGGCCAGCGCCAGCGTGGCCGAGTTCACATTCATCAGGTGCACGCTGGCGTGCAGGATGACGATGGGCCGCGTGGTGGAGACGCGGTCCAGCTCGCGCACCGACAGCCGGCTGCCGCCAAAGAGGATGGGATCGAACCCCAGGCCAGCAGCGTGGCCTGCGCGTCGGGCAGGGCACGCTCGGCCTCCAGCCGAACAGGCCAGCACGGCGTCCAGCGTGCGCAGGCCGGGCCACAGCCGCCCGTCGGGATCGCGGCGGTCAAAGTAGCCGGTAGACCGCATCCCACATGGCGCCTTCCATCAGGTGGCTGTGGGCCTCGATCAGGCCGGGCATGAACACCTGCTGCCGCGCAGGTGGTCGATGCGTTCGGCATCGGGCCAGGCGGCCATGTCGGTCTCGCCGCCCACCGCCAGCACCGTGCTGCCCCGCACGGCCACATGGGTGGCCTGTGGCTGGGCCGGGTTCATGGTGAGGATGGTGCGCGCCGCGAAGATGCGCACACGCTCGCTGGTTTCGTGGTTCATGGGATGTTTCCCTCAGGCGGTCTTGACGTGTGCCGCACGCGGCAGGCAGTGGACGATGGCCGTGACCAGCAGGTTCAGCGCCAGGCTGATGAAGCCCAGGTTGATGCCGCCGAAGTCCGGTTGCTGCCAGGTACAGCACGATGGCCAGCGCTCTGCCCGCAGACGATGCCCAGGGCAATGGCCAGGGGGCCGGATGCGCCAGCCAAACAGGATGGCCATCATTCCCGGAAGAACTGCGTCACGCCGTAGTAGGTGGTGTTGATCAGGGTCAGCATCAGGTTGGGCGTGAGCAGCGTCATCACGATGGACAGCAGCAGGTAGATGACGATCACCACCTTGGCGCCCTGCTTTTGCTTGGCCTCGGGCAGGCCGGGCAGCAGGTTGCGCGCCACGATGGGGCCGATGGCCAGGCAGATGCCCGCCAGCACCAGCAGGCCCGACAGCGCGGCGCCTGCCTGCCACCAGCCCCAGCAGCAGCCAGTCGGGCAGCAGGCGAACGGCAGCGGCGAAGAAGGCCTCGTTGGGCGATGCCAGTTCCAGGTTCTGGCTGATGGCGTAGTACGAGGCCAGCACCAGGAACGGGTACATCAGCATGTACAGCGGCATGGCGATCTGCGTGCGGCGAATGGTGTGCGAACTCTGGCCGTGAAGAAGTTCTGCACGGCGAACGGCATCATGTAAAGCCCAGCGCCTGGAACAGCATGGTGCTCATGGAAAAGCGCAGCTGCGTATCGGTCTGGCGTGGTTGCTGACCTTGGCGCTGGCGGCGGCGAACACATCGCCCACCCGGCATGCCAGCCCACGGCCACGCCTGTGGCGATGATGGCCACCACCATGAGGATGTCCTTGAGGATGGCGATATGGCCGAGGCACGCACGCCCGAGATGGCGATGTAAGGTGAAGGCCAGGCCCGCCGAGATCAGCAGCAGGTGCAGCGGCTGGAAGTTCCAGCCAGCCCCTCGAGCGCCGCCACCAGCCCCGTGAACTGCAGCTGGCCCCAGGGCAGCAGGAACAGGATGGCCGAGCCGGCCACGATCAGCTCCAGCGCGCGGCTGCCGAAGTGGCCCTTGAACAGGTCCGGCAGGGTGATGGCGTTGTGGCGCAGGCCGGCCTTCCAGATCATGGGGCCGAGGAAGTAGCCCAGCGGATAGGGGCCAGCAGGATGTAGCCCAGGAACCAGACGCCAGGTCGGCCCCTTGGCGTAGATGCCGCCCGGAAAGCCGACCATGGTGCCGATGCTGTGGATCTCGCCGGCGGCGAGGAAAAACACCAGGAAGGCGCCGAACTGGCGCGAGGCGACGAAGGAAGTCATGCACGCTTTGCGCACCCTTGCCCGTGCGCGAGCGGATGGCCAGGTACAGGACAGTGCGATGAAGCCCAGGAAGACTGCGGTGGTCATGGCGGTGCTCCCTTCAGGCCGACTGCACGTCGTCGGCTTCGTGGCGGTCGAACATCAGCCAGCACACGAGCATGCACAGCGACGTCAGTACGAACCACATGAAGATCCACAGGTAGATGAAGGGCACGCCGAGCAGATGGCGATCGACGGACGCGACCCAGGAAAGCAGGCCGATCACCGCGATGTACGGGATGCCTATGCCGATGAACAGCTTGAGCATGGTTTGTCTCCTTTGCTCCGATGAAAGAGTTGGCGGTTGTGGCCGCTCTATAGGACGTTTCAATGTCCATGGATGCGATCTTAGGGAGTGCCTACCTATAATTCAAATGAGAAATTAGCCAACAAACCATGAGGATCACGCATGGATACCCAGAAGCTGCGGCACTTGCTGGCCATCGTCGAGCACGGCACTTTTTCCGGACGCGGCGCGCGCCGTGCACCTGACCCAGCCGGCGCTGAGCCGCAAGCATCCGCGCGCTGGAAGACGAGCTCCAGGCGCAGCTGTTCGACCGGGGCGCGCGGCGTGCCCGGCTGACGGTCTTCGGCGAACTGGTGGCCGAGCGCGCACGCCGCATGCGGCTGAGAGAAACCCAGCTGCGGCGCGACCTGGAGCTGCTGCGCGGCGGCCAGGAGGGCGCACTGGCCGCAGGCGTGGCGCCGGCCCCGCGGCACTGCTGCTCAAGCCCTTTCTGATCCACATGGCGCAGGCGCATCCGCGCATCAAGGTGCGCACCGAGATGGGCGCCACCAGCGCCCTGCTGGAGCTGCTGCGCAATGAATCGATAGACGCCATCCGTCGGCGACGCCTATGTGCTGCGCGCCGCCGATGACGTGGAACATGGAGCTGCTGGGCGAGTTGCCCGCCGGCCTGGTCTGCCGCGGGCCACCCCGTGCTGCAAAACCCGGCATGGACGAGATCCGCCGCTACCCCCTGGCCACCACCACGCTGAGCACGGCCATGGCGCGGCAACTGGCCGAGCTGTGGGGCGAGGGCGCCGAGCCCGACAAGCCGTTCACCCCTGCACTGCAACAACCTGGAACTGCTGCGCAGCGTGACCCTGGCCACGGACACCTTGCTGTTCGGCGTGCTGTCCATCACGCGCCAGGAGCGCGCCAGCGGCACCATGGCCGAAGTGCCCCCTGCCCGCCGATCCCCGGCGCTGCGGCTGCTACGGCATGGCGCGCATGGGCGCGCGCAGCCTGTCACCGGCGCTGGAAACCGTCTATGCATTCACCCGCACGCACTGGCGGGAGCTGTCCGAGCACGACCAGTGAAGCCGGGCAGGCGCAAGTCATGCGTCGGCCCGCGCCAGCGGCAATGTCTGCGTGCGCAGCCACTCCAGCACCAGGGCGAAGCGGGCCTCGTCATGCACCGGCCTGGGTGACGCCAGAAGCACGTAGTGCGAGCCGTCGGCCACAAAGCCGCGCGGCGCGCACAGGAGGGTGCCGCTGGCCAGATCGTCGGCCACCAGCGCCAGCGGCCCGATGGCAATGCCCGCCCGGCAACGGCGGCCTGCAGGCTCAGGTAGAAATGCTCGAAGCGGGCCTCGCGCCCGGGCTGCAGCGGCACGCCGGTCAGCTCACTCCAATGCCGCCATGCGTCCGGGCGCGATGCCGTGTGTGCAGCAACACGCCGCCCAGCGGCCCGGAGCGTGCCAGCGTCTTCGCAAGTGCAGGCCGGCACACGGACCCACGTGCTCCTGCAAAAGGGCTCGGCAACCACATCGGCGCCCAAGTCGAAATCCGCGCGGCGTATGGCCAGATCGATGCCTTCACGCGCAAAGGGCACCGAGCCGCCGGCGATACCAGGCGCAGCTCGCGCTGCGTGCCGATCGCTTCCTGCAAACCGCCCAGGCGGGGAATCAGCCAGCGCATCAGAAGGTGGGCTCGCAGAGACGGCACCAGCAGCCGGTCCGGCCCGGCGGCCTGCCGCGCTCGGCCCAGCGCGCCGCGCAGGCGCTCCAGCGCCAGGGCCACCTCCTCGGCCAGCACACGCGCCGTGGGGTGGCAATGATGCTGCGGTTGCTGCGCTGGAACAGCGCAAAGCCCAGCGCCTCTTCCATGTCGCGCACGGCGCGCCTCACGCGCCATCGGTCAGGTGCAGCTCGCGCGCATGTGCCGGAAACGCTGCCATGGCGCACCGTGGCCTCGAAGGCACGCAGGGCGGACAGCGGCGGCATATGGTGGGTGGGGGTGGGGCCATGGGACTGGAGGGCGGCATCGGACACATCGGACACATCGAAGAAAGGGAGTGGGGAGAGATTTCAGTTGACTTTTGATCAACTGAATACTGAATCCATATCGATTTTCTGCAGTGCGATTTTCATGCAATGCCTCCATCGATTGAGCTTTCAGCAATGATGACCGAATGAAGCCCCACCATCGCCCCGCACCCCTGGCCATCACCATGGGCGATCCCGTGGGCATAGGCCCCGAGATCATCGTCAAACTGGCCATGGACCCTGCCCGGCCCCATGCGCCTTTTCGTCATCGGCGACACAGGGCGGCTGCGGCGGGCAGCCGACATGCTGGGCGTGCGCCCGCGCATCCAAGCCATCGATGCGCCGGCCCAGGTTCCCCGCCACCCGTGCCACCGCCACCCTCTTCGTGCTCCAGACCGGAGGCCCGCTGCCCGAGTATCTGGCCTGGGGACGCATCGATGCGCGCGCGGGGCCGCCTGCCATGCCTACATACACAGCGCGGCATCGACCTGGCCCTGGCCGGCGAAGTCGCAGGCCTGGTGACCGCCCCCATCCACAAGGAGGGTGCGCTGCGCGGGCTGCCCGCATCCGGGCCATACCGAGATGCTGGCCGAGCGTTCAGGCACGCGCGACTTCGCCGCTGATGCTCGCCAATGACGAGCTGCAGGTGCTGCTGGTCTCCATCCACGTGCCGCTGCACAGCAGGCCATTGCCGCAGTCACGCCGGACAACGAACTGCGTGCCATCCGCCTTGCGCACCAGGCCTGCCGGGCGTTCGGCATCATAACCCGGCCCCGTGGCCGTGGCGGGACTCAATCCGCACGCCGGCGAGAACGGGCTGTTCGCGGGGACGAGGACCGCTCGGTGATCATCCCCGCCATTGCAGCCGCGCACGGGCCGAAGCGCATAGACGCCAACGGCCCCTGGCCGGGCGACACGGTCTTCATGCGGGCACGCCGGGGCAGGTTCGACGGGTGGTCGCCCAATACCATGACCAGGGGCTGATTCCCGTGAAGTACCTGGGCGTCGAGCAGGGCGTGAACATTACCGTGGGCCTGCCGCCAGTGCGCACCTCGGTGGACCACGGCACGGCCTTCGACATCGCCTTCGGCACGGGCCGTGCGGACCATACCAGCCTGGCCTGCGCTGCTGCGCCAGGCGGCGGCCATGGTAATGGTGCAACGGGCGCTCCGGCGCCAGCAGGCAGGCGCAGCGCCCGGACTTCATCTTCATGCTCACGCAGCAGGACAAGACCATTGCCGATGCGCGCCGAGCGGCTGCGCGAAGTGCTGGCCCAGGGCGTGCGCCATGTGGGCTGAGACGCCATGGGCCTGCCCTGCCACAGCTGCGCGAGCTGGCCAGGACATCCGCGGGCGGTGCCAGGAGGTCTATCTGGAAGTCGTCAGCCTGGACGAGGCCAGCGAGGTGTGCTTCGGCCCGCGCGGCGGTGGAGCTCGGTGTGGACGTTCTCATGGGCGGCACGCGCCCCGAGGCGGTGCTGCCCGTGCTGCGCGGCAGCGGCATTGCCTACTATCCGTTTCCCGGCAGGATCAGCGGGCATCCGAGCGTGCTTTCAGGGCCGGCCGAGGACATCGTGGCCAGCGCGCGCCGCATCGCGGGGCTGGAGGCGTTCATGGCCTGACCTGCTGGCCCTACCGTTTCCGGGGCGACGTGCCGGCCCCCTGATCAAGGCGGTCTGCGATGCGGTTGGACAAAGCCCGTGGTCGTGGCCAGCTCCATTGATCGCAGCGAACGCATCGCGGCCGTGCTTGCCAGCGGTGCCGCGGGTTTCACGGTAAGCACCACCGCCTTCGAGGAGACTTTTCCAGCCGCGCGGCCCGGGCTGGCGGCGCGGTTGCAGGCCATACAGGTGCTGGTGGGGACTGAGAGCGGGCCGGCCACCGCGCGCACCTCCCGCAACTCCCGCACCTCAGACAACGCACGCAACTCTCGCACCTCTCGCGCCTGCCACGCCTCCCGCACATTCCGCGCGCCGGTGTCACGGGCCAGCAACTGGCGCCGCTCGGCTTCAGGCCAGGCGGTGGGTCTTCAACCGCTGGACCACGCCGGAACTGGCGCTTCTTGGTCATGCCAGGGACGCGCCGCCTGCAAAGCCTTCCATGCGGCTTGCCGCCTTGCCATGCTGCGGGGCATTCCAGGGATACAGGCCTGCCACCAGGGTCACAACGGCAGCCAACACCGCTGACCACGACGCCTCCAGGGTGCCCGGGGTCTACGTTGGCCTTGCCTGTGATGCGCCTGAGTTCATGAGAGACAGGGCAGAATGATTGCGGCAGCTTGCATTGGTGCAGGTGCTTTAGCCTGCATCAATGAACCTGGCCGGATACCAGTCCAAAAACCAATCAGAACCTGGCGCACTTCAGTTGCGCCATTCCGCAATTCTCCAGCAGCCGGAATCCGATGAGAACCCTCGTTTTTCCAACAGATGCATTGCCTGAATACGGAGATTACGCCCAGCGACCTCTATTGCCGCATGAAAAACAAATGATTCATTGCTATCAATAGAAAACCTGAAACCCCATCCATGGCCAAAAAGCAAAGCCTGCCAACTGCCCTCTGGGCGCTGCCAGCCAGGCACCGCAGCGCCACAGATGAACATCGAATGGCATCACCATTTCCCCTACCATCCGGCAGCGTGTCGTCCTACTGGATAAACCATGCCATTTAAAGGGAACGATGATATTCACCCTGAATACCTCTCATTCGGCACCGTTGACAACGGCCGGTCTTTGAAGTGCAGCGCCGGTATTTGCAGGGCCCAATCGATGGCTGCACGCATTCAGCCATTTTCCCGCAGTTTTGTGATCCGTTGTTTTGGCCAGATGGCTTCTGGCATCCGATGAATCAAGCAGGGATCTTGGTTGATGATTCGAACGCTGCCGCGGACCGTTGCCGGCCCGCTGGAGTCTGGTCGGGCCTGCCGCTCTCGCGTGCCTTGGGTGGAGCCTGGCAGCTGCGCTTGTCTTCCTGTGCGGCGCACAGGCGCAAACACCTTCTTCGGCGGCCGTTGCCCGGTACCTCCATGGCTGAGGCACGCATCGAATCCCTGGACCGCGACCAGGCCGAGCAGGCCAGTTCAGAGCACTCTCGAAGGGGCCGCCCCCGCCTACCAGGACCACTTCATGGATCCGGACGAGATCGCACAGTCCGCTGCCGCCGAGCCAAGCCGAGCAGCCCGAGGGCTTTCGCGCCTGGGTGGTGGAAAGCCGCCTGGGCCTGGGCGAATCCCGCACCACCGGCTGTAGGCCGCCAGCGCGCCACAGAAATCGGCCAGCGCCTCGAATACCGCCGCGAGACACTGAACTACGGCGGAGTTCACCCTGCAGGCCGAAGGCCCGGCACCTGACAAGCGACAACTTTGGCAATGGCCTGGGTATGGGTGAGCTTGAGTATTGGTGGCTTGAAGTATTGGTGGCCTGGGCTATGCCCGGCAAGCCACGAGCGAGCGGCGCCACGCTGCGCAACCTTGGCTTTCCGCTGACCACGCAGACCTTCGCCGACGGCCGTGGGCAGACCTCTACAGCAGAGCTGACCGATGGCCTGGCGCGCAACTACCGGCTGTCGCTGGGCTCGACCACGGTGCGCGGCGCCTCGGCGCGCATCTTCCGCCGGATCTGGACCTGCGCGCGGGCTGCAGCCAGCGCGGCCTTCTCGGAGGCCCCTACCCCGGGTTCGAGAAAAACCAGGGCACGCTGGGCTGGCTGGGCGCCACCGTGCGGCTGGATGGCCCCTGGTTTGCCGCCTTCCAGCTGGACCAGGCCAACGATGTTCCCGCCTACTACGGTCCAGGCACTACCCCGGCGATGACACGCAATACCGACCCTTGCTCCGCCCTGGGCCTGGGCAGCAAGCGCGTGACCAGCTGGGCCGCCTCGCTGGGCTACGGGCGCGGCGATGCTGCGCGATGGCGACTTCAGGGCTCCGCACACGCTGCTGGGCAGCCGTACCAGCGCGCCCCTGTTTTCTCCAGCGGCGAGGCACCGCCGGCACGGAGAGGCAGCAGCGCCAGGGCCTGTTCATCGAAGGCCAGCGCGCGCTGGCGCCTCACCGCCAGCCAATTCGGCCTGCATGCAGCCCAGCCCCAGCTGCACTTTGGCGACTACGCGCTGTCCAGCGCGGCGCGCGGCGCGCCTATTGGCGCGTGGACCGCCATGTCACCCGCCTGAGCTGGGGCATGGGGCTGGACTACGAACGCACGCCGCAAAACCACGGCGCAGGATACAGGCTTTTCAACTGTCGGGCTACCGCCGCCTGCTGGGGCGAATGGCAATACCCAATACCAGTTCGACCGGCACACACGGCCGTGGGCGGCAACTTCAGCGCCTCACCAGACGCGCAACGATGCGGGCACCGCAGGCGGCGGCCAATCGCGCAGCCTTTATGGCAGCGCGTTCTGAACCCGCTTTTCGACTGGCCGCGCAGCAGCTGCTTCATGCTGACCGTTCGGCGCAACGAGCTCATCGTGCTGGGCGACTCCTCCGCGACGGGCCAGGAGGTGCAGTGGGGAGCAGGACTGGGCCGGTGCGCATCGCCAGCAACGCTGCGGTCCGAGCTCCACCACCACGCTGGGCTATGCGCGCGACCGCAGCGGCGGCGTATCGCGCAACTATCCAACAACAGCCGGGCTGCAATGGCGCTACTGGCTGGAAAGCGGGCTGCAGCTGGCCGGCAACCTGCGCTACACTCGCAAAGCGGCAGCCTCTACACCAGCCGGGGCCTGTCGGGCTCGCTGTCGGCCGAGAAGGAACTGGGCCGAGGCTGGCGCATGGGCTTCATGGCGCACTTCAGCCAGGCCGGTCCTCGCTGCTGCCCGCCCTCTTCCCTGCCCAACCTCTACCGCAGCGCGACGAGAAGACTGCCTGTGTCTACCTGCGCTGGGAAGACGCAGCGCGGGCACAGCCTAATGCGGCCGCAGGCACGCGGTGAAGGCGTGGGCGGCGGTAGCCTGTCCGGCCGCGTGTTCTACGACGCCAACCGCGACGGCGGAGCAGCAGGCGGGCGAGGTGGGCGTGGCCGGCGTCGAGGTGGTGCTTGACGGCCGCTACCGCACGGTGACCGACCGCGATGGCCAGTTCGAATTCCCGGTGGTGCCCACGGGCCACCACCGGCTGTCATCACCCAGGAAAGCGTACCTGCTGCCCTGGGGCGCCTCCGCGACAACACCAGCAGCGCGCACGTGCCCTGCGCGGCCAGGCCTCGGCGTCGATTGCCGTGGTCAGGTGGGCGAGTGGTGAATGAGTGAATGAATGACTGATTAAGGCGCACAGGCTTCCCAGGCAACCCGTTCCATCCAAGGAGATTCCATGAACCGAACACCCATCGCCCAACGCCTGCTGGCCCCGCATCGCTCGGCGGCTCGGCCTGGCCCCCTGACCGCGTTGCCTGCCATGGCCGAGAGCCAGTACGGATCGGGCACCGGAACCATCACGGCCCAGGCCAAGGTCAACCCCTCAGCGTGACCGTGCCCAAGCTCATCTTGCTGCGCGTAAAGCTCGACCAATACCACGGTGGACACGGTGACCTGGACCTCGACGCTGAGCATCCCCGGCGTGCCCACCACGCCGCTGGCCTCCGTCAACAACACCAATGTGGACTGGAACGGCGCCGCGCCCACCGTGGCCACCGCCTCGGCTGCCGCCACGCTCACGGTCTATGCCTGGACAATGCCGGCGCCGGCACCATCAACTGCGCGGTCGGCGCCTGGAATGCCACGGGCGGCCCCGCCAATGCGGACTTCACCGTCACGACCACAGGCACCCTGCCCCACCCTGGCCCAATCTGGGTGCCTGCGCATCCACCTCGTTCCCTTCCAACGTGGTTGCTACGGGAACCTGGGCGTATGCGCTGGGAGGTACGCCGGCCAGCTGGGCTGCCAATACCTATACCAACGTCATCACGTATACATGGCCCAGGGCATCTGATGGACAAGGCATTGCCTCGCCTGCTGGCCGCAGCGGCCCTCTGCGTTGTGCAGCCGCCCGCGCAGGCCGTGTTCACCATCGTGACCGACACAGACCTGCTCAACTACAGTCTGACACTGCGCGTGGGCACGTCCGGGGCAACCGTGGACACCGTGGCCTTCAGCGTGACGGGAGCCAACGCCGGCCTTCACGCCCGTGGCCGTGACGGGCACGCCCAGCATCAGTGTCTCGGTGTCTCCCACACGTCCCGCGCTGGGCACCGCCGTGGCCAGCCAGTCACCCTGGTCGTCGATTCATCCACCGCACTTTCCCTGCCAGTCGGGTGGCTGCGGCAGCGCGACCATTCCGTTCAGCAAGATCAGTTGGGTGGCATCGAACAACGGCAATGCTGCGTCCGGCGACATACAGAACGGGCGCGCTTCACCGCCAGCGCCGGCCAGTCCATCGCCAGCTACAACGCCAACGCATCCGTCTGTTCTGGCGCGCTGTGCCCGGTCGCTGGCTGGACCGTCCAGTCACGGCAACTGACCGGCACCGTGCTGCAGTTCACCTACGACAACGACGTGGTCTACCCGGGCGGCAACTACAAGGGCACCGTGCGCTTCACGGCATCGATGGTATGAGGCGGTTGGCCTGGCCGCTCCTGTGCATGGCACTGGCTTGGGCCACGGCCCTCGCGGCGCATGCCGAAGTGGCGCGGCTGGACGACTCGGCTTCGCCCCGGTCCCAGGTGCGCAGCGACTTCGCCCGGGCCAGGGTCGTCGGCGAGCGGCTGCTGGAGCTGCCCATGGGACGCATCGAATACCGGCTGGCCACGGCGCCCCATGTCGGCTGCACGGCGCGCATCTTCTATGTGATTCCTGCCCTGGTCACGGGCCTGCGCTCACCTGCGGGCATGCAGGTGCAGTGGCGCGCAACGGCGTCTTTGCGGGCGGCACGGGCCGGCCCGGCGACCGGGTCCAGGTCTGGAACGGCGTGGTCCGCACGCCCTGGATGGCCGAGGTTTTCGACCTCACGCTGCACATCGACCCCGCCGAGCTGCGCCTGACCCGGGGCTCGGCGCTGAGCTTCGAGTCCTGCGCCGAGATCGAGACCCTGCGCGAAAGCTCCTCTCATCGCCGCTTCACTGGCCCTGCTGATCGCCTGCAGCGGCGCCGCCGCCGCACCGTTCGAGCTGGCCGTGGCGCCCTCGCGTTTCGAGCTGTCGGCCAAAGCCGGGGTGCGCGCACGGGCCAATCGCTGGACATCCACAACCTGGCCTCGGCACCCACCGAGGTGGCCATGCGCACCATCGACTGGACCCTATTCCGACACGGGCGACATCACCTACCGACGAACTGCTGCCCGGCAGTTGCCGGCCCTGGGTGCTGCTGGGCGGCGCAGCGTCACGATTGCAGGCCGCAGCAAGAAGGCCTTCCGCTTCCAGGTGGAGCCGCCTGCCGATGCGCCGCGCGGCGAATGCCGCTTCATGATCGCCATCGAAGGCGTGGAGCCGCGCAGCGAGACCGTCATACGCAGCGGCGGCGCCAGCCTGGGCCTGCCTGTCACGGGCCGCATCGCGGTGGCCGTCTACGTGACGCTGGGAGGTGCTTCGCCCCAGCTGGACATTCGCCAGCTTTCCATGGCCGAAGACGGCAAGACGCGCCGCGCCCTGGTCACCGTCAGCAACACCGGCGATGCCGCATGGCCGGCTGGAAGGCAGCCTGGACGCCGTGGACAACAAGGCCGCCGCTTCGAACTGGTGCCGGAAGGCACGCCCGCATACTGCCCGGCCAGACACGCACGCTGGCCCTCATGCCCCAAGGGCGAGACGGCCAGCCCGCCCCGCAGCCCGTGTATCCGGTCAAGGCCAAGGCAGCCTGGACTGGGAAAAAGGCAGCTTCAAGATCGATGTGGAACTGAAGTGATGGCAACCAGGCCGATGGCGTGGCTGGCCTGTCCATGGCGTTGGGCGGCCTGGGTCACGCCGCGCGCATGCGGCGTCCTTCCTGAGGCCCCAGCCTGCTGGTGCCGCTGAAACACCTCGGTGAACCTGGACTTCACCATCGCCATCGACAAGTTCATCTTCTTTCGCATCGGCGACGGCACACTGGCCCACGCCCGGCGGCACGACCAGCAGCGTAGCCTTTGTGCTCGCCCGTCCATCCCTGGCGTGCCCACCACGCACGTGGCGGGCAGCAACACCTCGGTGAACTGGAGCGGCGCGGCCCCAGCTTCAGCATCACGCCCAGCAGCAATGTGCTGCCGGTGGAGTGCGCAGCAACGCAGGCCAAGTCACGCTGCGCGCAACCGCCACCGGCGCTGACCAGCAGGGCAATACCATCCCGCTGTCGGAGATCACCATCGCCACCAGCGACAGCAACCTGCTGCGCGCCGCTGATACCCAATACGGGAACGGGCGCAGCGGTCAACGTGGTGGCCACCGCGCTTTGCGGGGCTGGTCACCCCAGCGCACGGCGAACTGGACCCTGTCCTGCTGCCAACTGGCCTCCCGCAGGGGCAGGCACCACACCGGCAGGTCACCTTCACGGCCAGCTCGCCCTGAGCGCTTTGGGAGCTTTGGGCGCTTTGGGCGCGCTCAAAGGCCAGGTACAGCGCAATCAGCGACACAGCCGCCAGCACGGCTTGCACACCAGGAGGGGATCTTGCGGCTGGCCGTGGCGGCGCCATACACGCCGGCCACCAGCACGCAGATCAGGAAAGAGTGCGCGAAGCCCAGGCCATCGGCCCCCTGCGCCAACCCCCAGATCAGCCCGGCGGCGAGAAAGCCGTTGTACAGGCCCTGGTTGGCGGCCAGTGTCCTGGTCTGCTGGGCAAATTCGGGCGTCAGGCCAACTGCGCAACGTCCGGCCGGCTTGTCCCAGAAGAAACATCTCCAGCACGAGGATGTGGGCATGGATTGCGGCGACGATGCCGATGAGTACGTTGGCCATCTGGGGTGGGAAGAAAGTGGATAGAGCCTCTGTATACGGGATGCACCCACACCCGTCCATGGCCGCTGCGCTACACAGGGGCCTGCCACCACGCCTTCCCTGTCACCCGGAAGACTTGCTGCCGGGGTGCGACGGTTTTTCCGCCCCCTGCGCAGGTGCCACGGCGCCAGCCAGCGCACCGCCCAGCGCACCGGCCACGCTGCCTACCGTGCCGCCGACCACCACGCCCACCGGGCCGGCAATCGCAGCACCCGCCGCAGCGCCTGCAGCGCTCCGGCCAACGCCGCCGCCGATGAAGACCCTCTGGCGCGACTCGCGCTCTGCATCCTCGGGCGACAGTTCGAACTGCGCAGACGCATCGGGGGTCCTGCGAAGGAACACCGTGGCCGGGGCGATGCCTGCTCGGCAAGGTCTTCATCCTCAGGGGCATCCGTGGACACCGGCTGGATGGGCTGGATGGATGGCTTATTTGCTTGCATTCATGGGGCTCTCGGCGGGGCATACCACACGCATGCGGGATGCATGCGCTTAATTGCCCTGTCGTTTTTTTGTACGCGCCGCCCTGCCGCACCGCAGCCAGCCCAGGCTGCTGCCCGCGTCAGCCAAGGCCCGCCGCCCCGCCGACCGTGACTACAGGGGCTCGTAGGAACTGGCCTCCGCCGCCCAAGGCACCTCTACGCCCGTCGCGGCGGCCCGACTACCCGGTGTCCGCAGATGCCGTCCTGTTAGAACCCAGAAGCACACAGGCTTCGACTTCGCCAGACGATGCACAGGTTTTCTTGACAGGCCGGCTACCGCGCCCCATTCAAAGCCGTAACGCTCAGCCGCCAGACGCACCGCGCTGGCGGGTCAGCACAAACCCACTCACTGGAGAACGTCATGGTCACACCCAACACCGTATCGAGCGTCATTTCTTCCGGAAACCGTCAGCGGCGCCAATGTCTACAAACCCGGCAGGCGACAAGCTGGGACCATGAGACGCTGATGATCGACAAGCTGTCCGGCAGGTGCGCTATGCCGTCATGGAGTTCGGCGGCTTCCTGGGCATCGGCACGGATCGCTATCCGCTGCCCTGGGAATCCCTCAAGTACCGAGGCCCAACATGAATGGCTACGTGGTGTCGCTGACGCGTGAGCAACTGGACAACGCTCCACGCTACAGAGCGCGATACGGCTCCGGCATACACCGATGAATATGGCCGCCGCGTGAACGGTACTACGGCGTGCCCTACCTGTAAATCCCGACCCTTGCGGTCTCTGACACAGCCCCGTTCGCGGGGCGTTTTCTTTAGTGCGGATAGCTGCCAGCGAATGGCCAGGAAGAACGCCCTGCGCGACTTCCACCCTCATTCCTGAAGAACTGCCATGAATACCACCCCACCTGCCATCGACTACAAGGCCTGCATGGACGCCTGCCAGGCCTGCGTCATTGCCTGCAATACCTGCGCCTCCGCCTGCCTGAAGAGGTCAGACGTCCAGATGATGGCCGCCTGCATTGCCCAGGACCTGGAATGCGCGCAGATCTGCGAACTGGCCGTGGCCGCAATGGCGCGCCAGAGCCGCATGCGCCGGACATATGCCGCCTGTGCGCCCAGATCTGCCAGGCCTGCGCCGACGAATGCAGCAAGCATTCCACGACCATTGCCAGACCTGCGCGGCAGCCTGCCAGCAATGCGCCATGTCGTGCAATCTCATGGGCATGCAGTCGCACTGATACGGCTGGCATGGGCCGCGACAGCCGCCCTGGCAGAAATCCTGCAAACACGAAGGAAAAAAACGCCACCGGCGCTGTCGCCAAACGCCGCGCCTTCGCGGAACCGGGCCTGCCTACACTTTGATGCATATCCAGGCACACAGGAGGCAATCATGGCACTCGAAATCAGCGCAGAGGAACGGTTCTTCACCCTGCTGAACCAGTTGAAGCACATGCCTCCCTGCTCATCCCGCCAGGAGGCACACGACATGCTGTTGCTGCTCTGGATGCGCATCTGCGAAGGCGCCGGCGCTCGCCGTGGTTGCTCAACCGCATGCGGCAACGCACGCTGTGCGCAGAACATGGCTGGAAAAACCTCGACAAAAGCCCTTGCCATCTGGATTCGGACACCCTGCCGGGCATCCGCATCTATCTGCATTCCAACGGCACCATCGTCATTCAAAAGACGGGGGAGCGCAGGATTCCGAAATCCTGCACTTCAGCGCCAGGCGCGAATTGCCGGGCCCTGGGCCCGGTCCGCGCACAGCGCCTGGGGGCAGGCGGAGCAGAGGCTAGGTGCAAACACCAACGATGTCCCACATGCGACATTGGCCCCTGTCTCCATAGAATGCGTCATTGTGCAGCACACTATCCATGAGGAATACGCATGACAGCAGATTACAAAACCCTCCTCCAGCAGAAGGCCGAGCTTGAGGCAAAGATCGCCGCCACCCTGAAGGCGGAAAAAGGCGGAGTCATCGCCAAGGTCCGCGAACTCGTCGAGCAGTTCGGTCTGACCCAGGATGACATCTTCAGCACCAGCAAGGCCAAGTCCGCCAGCATTGGCGTGGCCAAATACCGCGACCCCGCCAGCGGGAGCCACCTGGACCGGCCGGGGCAAACCGCCGCGCTGGATTGAAGGCAAGGACCGCAAGGCCCTGGAGATCTGAGCACGGCCCGCCAACGCGGGCCTTTTTGCTAAGCCGCAACTGCCTGCTGCGCGAGAACGTGAGCATCCAACTACTGGACGAGGTCTTCGCATCCACCGGCGAAATCGGCTTTGCCTGCCACGTCTGCGCTGATGTGGTGATCCCCTACCCGCAGACATTCGCAGTGGTCAAGGGCGTGCGCGCGTAACTACCGCAGGCCCAGACGCAACAAAGCCCGCATGGCTCGCCCAGCGGGGCTTTTGCTTGTTCGGGGCTAGCTGGTGCTCAAAGAGCGCTCCACTGCAGAAAAGAGCTTTCCGTCTGGTGCTTGCTCTGGATGTTTTCTCTTCTGAGCCACTCTTGTTGCTGAGGCGTGAGATGGACGCCGCCTGTGTTCATCAGTGCGATCTCCAAAGAAGCAATCGCCGCCCTTCGCATCTCCGCCACCAGCTGTGCCGCATTGTCCATTCCAGATAGTTGCTGGACAGCCAATTGCTCCACAACCTTCTCCAGCGCTGAAATCCTGGCAGAGAGACAAGCCTGTAGTCCTGAGATTGCTCCATTTGCACTCCATCGTTCGGTGATAGGGGAGCCTGATCGTAAGCGCCTGAGCCTGGCTGACGCGCCTCAGAGGCATTGTCGGGCCAGCAAAGGGAGAGGGCGCGGGTGCTAGGAGGCGCTGTTCTCGCAGAAAACCACGAAATCTGGCCATTCGCTGGCGGAATGAAAGACGCGGATGCCGAGCAGCGCGTGCAGCTCGTCGCGGTGACGCCAGATGTCGCCTTTGTCGGAGGTGAGCATAGCGTCGCAGCCGGCCGCATGGGCAGAGGCTAGGTGTTGAACGTCGGCCACGTTGTGCGCGCCAATAACCTTTGCGATCGCCGCATGCATCGGCTTCTCGCCAGTGTCGGACCGGCAACATGCCTGCGAGATCGGCATGAGACGCTGCGCTGCCGCCCCAAGACAGATTGGATGGCTTTGCAGTCGTGTCAATGCGTTTGAGGCGTTGCTCATAAGGGAAATGGACCGAACCCGCCAAGCCTCGCGCCCTGGGGTGTTTCAGACCGGCATCTCGCCCCTGTGTCCACGTAGACCTTAATCATCGATGCCTCCTTGGTGTCTGGTGATCGTAGGCCAGTGGGTGGACCGAAGTCCACAGCCCTTGCCGGCCTAGGCCGCCCTGTTCCACACGCGCAAAAATTTCCCCATTTGAATTTTGTTAATCAAACAGAAACGCCCCAAGAAACCCAGCATCCATGCGGGTTTTCAGGGCGTTTTGATTCTTTGATTCTTTGTTAAAGCTTTAACGTCCAGCCATCGCACCTGACGATGCTCAGCAATACGTCAAACTGGCGACTCATCCAAGGTCCAAGTGGCAAGACGCTTCCGGAAGCCGATGGGGTAGCAACCGCATCAAACAGCTTGATAGAAAGTTCTGCAGCAGTGGGTAGTAAGGGATGGTCTTTGCTCCTGTCACTATGTACTCCAGCTCCTTCGCCTTGTACATCACATTGAACAAAGTCAGCGCAGACTCATCAGAAGCTTGCCATTGAAGTACTGTGCCAAGGCCGTTTTCCTTGCTGCTGCTGAATGCCCTCCAAATCATGGCCCAGCTCATAGCGAATGTGGCAGAGAGTGACACCCTTGCTCAGTAGAAAAGCCTTGAAGGTGAGCTCCAACCCATGCCCCAAAGATACAAGACTGGGATTGGTGGACACGGAACCAGTGGAGGTTCTTGGCTGGGCCGCACGCTCGTACATAACGAAAGCAGACTCCAAGAACTCATACCCGTAGCGGACCAACCCCATGGGCGTCGTTCGCTCCTGGTCGTCATGGAAACCAGGTCGTTTCGCTAAACCTGCCATCGCTTCATCCAATGATGGGTAGATTGATGGGCACAACAAAAAGCGCCTCGGAAGGCGCTTGTTTGCTGACACATTGGCGGAGAGGAGGGATTCGAACCCTCGGTACGTTCGCACGTACGCCTGATTTCGAGTCGGGTACAATCGACCACTCTGCCACCTCTCCGCAGCGTCGAAGCTGAAATTATAGCCTAAAAATTCAGGCCTTCAGCAAAGTCTGTCCACCCATGTACCGGGCGCAGCGCCTCGGGGATGGTCACCGAGCCGTCGGCGTTCTGGTGAGTTCTCCAGCACAGCCACCAGCGTGCGGCCCACGGCCAGGCCGGAACCGTTGAGCGTGTGCACCAGCTCGTTCTTGCCCTGGGCGTTCTTGAAGCGTGCCTGCAGGCGGCGGGCCTGGAAGGCCTCGCAGTTGGAGACCGAGCTGATCTCGCGGTAGGTGTTCTGCGCAGGCAGCCAGACTTCCAGGTCATAGGTCTTGGCGCGCCAAAAGCCCATGTCGCCCGTGCACAGGCTCATCACGCGGTAGGGCAGGCCCAGCTTCTGCAGCACGGCCTCGGCGTGGCCCGTCATTTCTTCCAGCGCCTCGGCTCTTTTTTCCGGATGCACGATCTGCACCATCTCGACCTTGTCGAACTGGTGCTGGCGGATCATGCCGCGCGTGTCGCGGGCCATAGCTGCCGGCCTCGGAACGGAAGCAGGGGCTGTGGGCCGTGAGCTTGATGGGCAGCTGGTCCTCGGCCACGACCACGTCGCGCACGAAGTTGGTCAGCGGCACCTCGGCCGTGGGAATCAGGTAGAGCGCCGCGTTGTCGGGCACCGGCTCGCCGTCCTGGCCGCCCTTCTTGGCGGCGAACAGGTCGCCCTCGAACTTGGGCAACTGGCCCGTGCCCTTGAGCGAGTCGGCATTGACGGCGTAGGGCACATAGCACTCCGGTGTAGCCATGCGAGGTCGGTCTGCAGGTCGATCATGAACTGCGCCAGGGCGCGGTGCAGGCGGGCGATGGGCCCTTCATCACGGTGAAGCGCAGGCCCGACGCTTGACGCCCATGTCGAAGTCCAGTCCCAGCGGCTGGCCCACGTCCATGGTCGCCGACCTCGAAATCAAAGGTCTTGGGCGTGCCCCAGCATGCGCGCCTCCACATTGCCGCTTTCGTCCGCACCGACGGGCACGCTGTCGTGCGGCAGGTTGAGCACAGCCAGCAGCATGGTCTGCAGCTCGCCCTGAATCTGCTCCAGGCGCGTGGCCGACTGGTCCAGCTCAGTCTTGAGGCTGCCGACTTCGGCCTTGGCGGCCTCGGCAGCGTCCTTCTCGCCCTTGCCCATCAGCATGCCGATCTGCTTGGACAGCTGGTTGCGCTTGGACTGCAGCTCCTCGGTCCGTGTCTGCAGGGACTTGCGCTCTGCTTCCAGGGACTGGAAGGCCTCCACATTCAGGAAAGGCCTGGGGCTTTTTGCGGGTCTCCAGCCGTGCGACAGCCGAGTCAAGGTCTTTGCGAAGAAGAAGGATATCGAGCATAGCCGGCAATTTTAGGCGGTATCGCCATGGCAGCGCCCGCCCCTGGGCGTTGGGGGTCTTGCCGCTACAGAAATCCCGCGCCAGCGCCGATACTTCCGATATGCCGCCCACAGCGGTTTGCGCCAGGAGCTCCCATGTTTTTTGTCTTCGGTCCCAACGGACAGATGTTTCGCGGTCCCGCCGAGCGGCTGGGCCAAGTGGCGCCCGTGCGCCGCGTACAACGCCCGCAGGCCCTGCGCACACGCTCGGCCGATGTGATGGCGGGCGACGCCGCCGCCTCGTTCCCGCCATCCTGGCCGACCTCGCGGGCCAGCCTGCCGCCGCGCCGGAGCCCGCTCCGCGGCTGCGCGGGCAGTCGATGCTCACCTTTCCACGGAAAAAGGCCCCAGCCAGCCACGCCAGCCCCTGCAGACCGTGGCCGACGTGATGAGCCACGAGGCCGTGACGGTATCGCCCGAGGCCGGTGTCAACGACGCCTGGCGCGTGCTGGCCGAGCATGGCGTGGCCCAGGCCCCGTGCTGGATGCCGGTGGCCGCGTGGTCAGGCTGCTGCTGCGTGCCGATATGGCGCCGCTGGACCTGCTGCCCGAGCCCGGTGCGATCAAGACGCGCCATTGCCCTGGCGCGCCGGCCCGTGAACGAGGTCATGGTCTCCCCATTCCCGGTGGCCACCACCACCGACCTGCGCCGCGTGGCCGGCGTGCTGCTGGAGACCGGCCTGCCGGGCCTGCCCGTGACCGATGAGCAGGGCCTGCTGGCCGGCTTCATCAGCCGCACCGACATCCTGCGCGCCGTGGCCTCGATCCGCCGCTGGATCTGTGGAGCTGAGGCTTTCGACCTCACCATGCAAAACGGGCGCCAGGCGCCCGTTTGCCCCAGCCAATGTCCGCTGCGCCTGCGGCTCAGCCGCCCGTCTCGGGCTGCTTGCCCACGGAGATCTCCAGGCCGTGGCCGCGTCGATCTTCAGGCCCTTGGGCAGCGGGAACTTCACGGTCTCCTCGATGCCATCCATCTTGCGCACCGACAGCGCGCCCAGCTGGCGCAGGCGCTGGATGACCTCGTCCACCAGCACTTCGGTGCGGAGGCCCCGGCCGTCAGGCCCACGCGCGCGCGGCATTGGCAAACCATTCCTCGCACAGCTCGCCCGCGTTGTCCACCATGTAGGCGGGCGTTCCCAGGCGCGCAGCCAGCTCGCGCAGCCGGTTGCTGTTGGAACTGGTGGGACTGCCCACCACGATGAGCACATCCACCTGCGGCGCCAGCACCTTGACGGCGTCCTGGCGGTTTTGCGTGGCATAGCAGATGTCCTGCTGCTTGGGCTCCGCGCACCTGCAGGAAAGCGCGCGCGGATGGCCGCCGTGATGCCGGCGGCATCGTCCACCGACAGCGTGGTCTGCGTGACCACGGCCAGCTTCTCGGTCTGGCGGGGGTGACACAGGCCCACATCGGCCTCGTCCTCGACCAGGTGGATGCCCTCGGACAGCTGGCCCATGGTGCCCTCGACCTCAGGATGCCCCTTGGCCGATCATCAGGAACTCGTAGCCTTCCTTGGCGAGCTTGGCCGCTTCCACATGCACCTTGGTCACCAGCGGGCAGGTGGCGTCGAAGATGGAGAAACCGCGCCGCCGCGCCTCTTCCTGCACCGCCCGGCTCACGCCGTGGGCGCGCTGAACACCAGGGTGGAGCCGGGCGGCACGTCGTCCAGCTCCTCGATGAAGATCGCTCCCTTGGCCTTGAGATCGTTGACCACGAAAAGGTGTTGTGCACGATCTCGTGGCGCACGTAGATGGGCGCGCCGAACACTTGGCCAGCGCACGCTCCACGATCTCGATGGCGCGGTCCACGCCGGCACAGAAGCCCCAGGGGCTCGGCCAGCAGGATTTCCTGGGGCGAGGTCGAATCCAGCACCTCAAACGCCCTGATGATCTGCACTTCGAACGTCACCGGCTGGCCCCGCCAGCGGGTGGTTGAAGTCGAACAGCACGGCGCCGTCCTCGCCTGCACCTGCACCACGGCGCCCGCGTAGCTGCCCAGGCCGTCGGGCGTGGGAACTGCACCACGTCGCCGGGCGCGTACTGCTCGTGCGGGTCGCCCAGCTCGTTCATCAGCTTGCGCGCCACCCACTGCATCATGTCGCCGTTGCGCTCGCCGAAGGCTTCGCCGGCCGGCATCTCGAACGTGGTGCGCGTGCCTTCGGCCAGGCCTGCAGCAGGCGCTGCTCGACGGCGGGCGACAGCTCGCCCGCGCCCAGGGACAGCGTGGCGGGCTTGTCGTTGAAGGTGTTGATCACATCGCCTGCAGGCCCGGACAGAGCGGTAGTGCAGCGTGAGGAACGAGCCGGTCTGGACCGTGGGGAGGGCCGAGGAAGAAGCGCTAGAGGTCATGGAAGTCCCGATAAACTGGCCCGTATTGTAGAAAAACATCCATGCCCCACGCCCCGTGCAACGGTGTCCCTGCGGCGCCCCCACCTGGCTGAACCATGGCTCTCAAAGACCTGCCTGCCCAGGCCCAGCCGCGCGAAAAGCTCTGCGGCGCGCGGCCCCTCGGCGCTTTCCGATATCGAAACTGCTGGCCATCGTGCTGCGCACCGGCATGGCCGGCAAGGGCGTGCTGCAGCTGGCCAGGAACTGCTGCAGCTGCCCGGCCGAGCCGGCCTGTCCGGGCTGCTGCAGGCCGGGCACGCCGACCTGAAGGCCATCAGGGGCTGGGGCCTTCCAAGTGCGCGCGCAACTCCTGGCCGTGCTCGGAACTGGCGCGCCGCGCCATGGCCGAGCAACTGCGCGAGCGCCCGGCCCTGGCCTCGCCCGAGGCCGTGGCGCGCTACTGCAGCTGCACCTGGCGGCGCGCCAGCATGAGGTGTTCGCCGTGCTCTTCCTGGACAGCCAGCACCGGCTGATCGCACTGGAAGAAATGTTCGGGGTACGCTCACGCGCACCAGCGTCTACCCCGGGAGGTGGTTCTGCGCGCCCTGCACCACCATGCGGGCGCCGTCATCACCGGCCCCACAACCATCCCAGCGGACGGGTCCAGGCCAGCGCCGCCGACAAGGCGGTCACGCAGAACCTGCAGGCCGCCTTGCGCCTGGTGGACATCCAGGTGCTGGACCATGATCGTCGTGGCGCCCGGTGCCTCGCTGTCCATGGCGGGCCAGGGGATGCTGGGACCCCGGCTCCCGGTGGAGCCCGCCGCGGCCGCCGGGGTGCCGAAATTGCGGTACAACCGGCGTCACCGCCGACTTTGAAAGCCACCAGCCTGCAGGACCTCGCGCCAGTGCGCCGCGCACTGGCCGAGCCGCCGCCCAAGAGGCCCTGCTCCAGCAGCAGCGCGCCGAGGCGGCGCGCCGCCTCCTGGCCGAGCAAAGCTGTTCGAGAACACTGTGGGCCCGGTGCATGCGCTCAAAGTCCGCGCATCGCCCGCCACCTCCACGCCCCGAGCCCCCGAGAGCCGCTGCCTGCAGCTGGAGCTGGACGAGCAGCGCGTGCTGCAGGAGGCCATGAGCGACGAGTTCGACGTCAGCACCCTGCTGGACACCGACGACCAGCTCAGCTTCCGGCGCCCCTGGCATCGGCCTGGACGTGACGCACAAGCTGCGCGCCGGGCAGTGGGCATCCAGCGCCAGCTGCTGACCTGCAACCTGCGCGCGTGGACGAGGCGCGCGAGGCGCTGGGCGGAGTTCATCCGCCTGTCGCACCGCACCGGCATACGCTGCGTGCGCGTGGTGCAACGGCAGGCCTGGGCTCGCCCGGCAAGACCCCGTGCTCAAGCGGCCGCGTGCTGCGCTGGCTGGTGCAGAAAAAAGGAAGTGCTGGCCTTTGTGCAGGCCCGCCCGGCCGAAGGTGGCGCGGGCGCCCTGGTCGTCCTGCTGCAGCCGGGCAGGCGCCAGCTGTACTGACGACGCGCAGGGTCTTCAGGCCGCGGCCACCGCCTGCCGCCTTGCGCGCCGCCCTATCACCAGCGCCATCACCGCCGCCACCAGGCAGGCCAGGCCGGCCGCATACAGCGCGGGCGTATAGGTCAGCAGCAACGTGCGCGTCAGGCCTGCGCCCCAGGCAGCGGTGGCCGCGCCAAGCTGGTGGGCCGCAGAAGATCCAGCCGAACACCAGCCCCCACCTTCTGCGGCCCGAAATGCTGGGCCGTGAGCTTGACCGTGGGCGGCACTGTGGCGATCCAGTCCAGCCCGTAGAACATGGCGAACAGGCCCAGGCCGTAGAAGGTGAACTCCGAATGCGGCAGCCAGAACAGCGGCAGGCCGCGCAGCCCAGTAGTACCAGAACAGCAGCTTGCGGTTGTCGTAGCGGTCCGACAGCCAGCCCGACAGCACGGTGCCCACGAAGTCGAAGGCCCCCATCATGGCCAGCACCGACGCGGCGGGCACCGCGCCCATGCCGTTGTCGCCGCACAGCGAGATGAAGTGCGTCTGCACCAGGCCGTTGGTGGACGAGCCGCAGATGAAAGAGTTGCCCGCCAGCAGCCAGAAGGTGCGGTTGCGCGCGCGCCTCGGCCAGCACCTTGAAGGGCGTGCCGAAGTTCATGGCCGCAGCCGGTGGCGGCGGGGCGAGCATCGCCGCCAAGGAGCGCCAGGCCCAGGTCCGAAGCCGGTCGCACGCAACAACAGCAGGCCAGCACGGCAATCAAGGCGCTGGCCACGAACACCAGCACCGTGGCCGAGCGCCAGCCCCAGTGCTCCGATCATCCAGGCGGCCAGAGGCAGGAAGGCCAGCTGCCCCGTGGCCGCACTGGCCGTGAGCACGCCGATGACCGCCAGGCCGCGCCGCTCCGCAACCAGCGGTTGGCCACCACGGCGCCCAGCACCAGCGCCGTCAGGCCGTGCCCATGCCCAGCAGCAGGCTCCACAGCAAAACAGATGCCACAGCTGCGTGGCCTGCGTCACCATCGCCATGGCGCCGCCCCACCAGGGCCAGGCCCGGCGCACATCAATACGGCACGCCAGTCCGAAGCGCTCCATCATCACCGCCGCAAACGGCCCCAGCAGGCCGAACAGCGCAGCGCAGCGCCAGGCTGCTCGATATCTGCTCCGTACTCCAGCCGAACTCGCGCGCACAGCGCTGCAGCATGGCGCCCGGCAGGCCCAGCGCGGCCGACATGGTCAGCATGGTGAGGAAAAGTGATGGCCGCGACCAGCCAGCCGTAGTGGATGCCGCGCCGCTGCAGCCAGCGCGCCGTGGAGTTGGAGAGCATGGGAGTCTCTTCGGGGTTGGGGAATTCGGTAGGGGCCTACGCCTGCGGGCCGTCTGCAGCGTTGCCATCGCCAGCGCCACCACCAGCGCCATCGCCATCGCCGCCATCGAGCAGCACCAGGCATTCGTCGATCAGCGCATGCAGGGGCCGCCACGCGCTCCAGGGCCCACGCGGGCGTTGAGCTCGTTCTGTGCAGTCTTCCAGCTTTGCTTGGCCTCTTCGCGCTTGGCCTGGCCCCGCGTCGGTGATGTACGCAGGCGGCTGCGCTGGTCCTCGCCCTGGCCCATGCGCACCAGCCGGCGTCGATCAGCGGCGAGGTTGCGCGTCAGCGTCGAGGCGTCCATGCGCATGCGCCGCGCCAGGTCCGAGGCCCGCACCGGACTGGCAACCAGCACGTGGCTGAGCAGCGAGTACTGCGTGATGCGCAGCCCGTCTCGTTCAGATGGGCGTCATACCTGGCCCACGCTGCGCATGAGCTGGCGCACGCGGTGGTTGGTGCAGCCCTGGGGCACGGCGAGGATGTCTGGATTCACTGGCATGGCGCAGATTATTGCATACAACTGTTGTGATACACAATATCCACGCCGCTATCCCAGACAGCCTGGCGCCCGCATTTTCCCAATGAAAGAGAGACATTCCAGCGGACACCCGCACCCACTCCCGGAGCAGGCCGCCCGCAACACAACCCTCGGCGCCATCTCCCCTGCCCTGCAAGCCTGGCTGGACGAGGAACAGGCGGTCACCCTCCGGCTGGACGCCGGCCCCTGGCGCAGGCGTGTCGCGCCCCGACCAGGTCGCAGGCCGCAGCGGGCTGGAGCTGATGCAGGCCATGCTGCGCGGCGAACTGCCCTACCCGCCCATTGCACGCACGCTGGACTTCATGCTGATTTCCGTGGGCGAAGGCAACGCCGTCTTCCAGGGCTGCCCTGGCGCCAACCACCTCAACCCCCATGGGCACGGTGCACGGCGGCTGGTTCGCCACCTTGCTGGACTCGGCGCTGGGCTGCGCCGTCACACACCTGCATGCCGCCGGGCCGGGGCTACACCACGGGCCGAGCTGAAGTGAACCTGGTCAAGCACTGACCCGCGCGTGCCGCGCGTGCCCGCCGAAGGCCGCGTGCTGCACTGCGGCCGCCAGCTGGCCACGGCCGAGGCGCGCCTGGTCGGCCCCGACGGCACGCTCTACGCCCATGCCACGACCACCTGCCTGGTGTTCGAGATGCCGCCTGCGCGCTGAAGCCCGTTCGGCACAAGCAAAGCCCCGTGCCAGATGCACGGGGCTTTTTGCTTAACCTGCCGGAACTTACTGCTCGACAGATCCAGGCGGTACTTGGACGCCCCTTGCCGAAGCCGTCATCGGCGGCCACCAGCGAGATGTTGGCCAGGCCCGCCGCCTGCGCCACCGGCAGCGCGTTGGCGCCGGAGCTGAACACCACGTTGGCCGGGTGGCCACGCGGGTGAAGCGCCAGCCTTGGCCGCGCCATTGGCAGCGCGCGTAATGCCCTTCTTGCGCACGTAGCCGATCACCACGTCGCGGTTGGCATCCGGCGAGGCCCAGATGGCGCTGGAGCCGTCGAGCTTGGCGATGAAGCTCTTGCCGCTGGTGGCGCGGTAGTTGTTCGTGGCGATCACGAACTCCTGCGCCGGGTCGATGGCCTTGCCCAGGTACTGCAGGTTCTTGATGCGGCTACCCACGGGCTGGGTCACGTCGATCTCTCGTACTGCACATCGGCCGTGGTGAACATGTCGAAGTTGTAGCCCGGGAAGGTGCTGATCAGCTGCTGCTCCCCGTCTTGGCCGGATCGATCTGGTTGAAGCGCTTGGCAGCGGCCTCCAGCCGAGTCCTTGATGTCGGCGCCATTCACCTTCACCGCATACACGGTGTTGGGGTACAGGTACAGGTCGGCCGCGTTGTAGATGGCCAGCGGGCTCCACAGCCACGTCGGTGTAGTCGGCGCCGCCCTGGAAGCCCGACGAACGGCGCGCTCACCGACAGCACGGGCAGCTGCGCGTACTGCGGCGAGCTGGCCTTCACGCAGTCGGCCACATAGTCGCGCTGCGCCTGGTTGACGATCTGGATGGCGCCCGGGTCGCCCACATCGGCGAACAGCGTGCTCATGCGGAAGTCCGTGCTGCCAATGGGCGTCTTCACGTACTGGATGGCGGCCTGGTGCTGGCTCTCGATCAGCGGCGCCACCGTCGGGTCCACGGCCACGTAGGTGGCCTTGCTCGCGGCGTCCTTGCCGGTCTGGATATTGCGCAGCTCGCTCTTGCCCGCGCTCTTGTCCACGCTCACTGCTTGCCGTCCCACTGAGCGCCAGCTGGATCACGCCCAGCGCCTTGCCCCAGGAACTGGCCATCACCGACTGCACGCCGTTGATGGTGCCCGCCTTGTTGTCCACGCCCGCCTGCGTGAAGGCCGGCGTGGCCGCCGCATCCGGGAACACGCTGTGCTGGTGGCCCATGACCATGGCGTCGATGCCGGCCACCTTGCTCAGGTGCAGGCAGGGTTCTCCATCGTCGGCGAGTAGGCCGCGCCATCCAGGCCGCCGTGCGGCATGGCCACCACCACATCGGCGCCCTTGGCGCGCATCTCGGGCAGGTACTTCTGGCGGACTCCACGGCGCCTTCGGTGTAGAGCTTGCCCTCCAGATAGCGCTTGTCCCAGTTCATGATGCCCGGCGTGGTGAAGCCGATCACGCCGATCTTGATGGGCAGCTCCACCGCCTTGCCATCCTTGTCCTTGGCCGCGATCTTGCGCTCCAGAATCACGTAAGGGCTGCACCAGCGGCTGCTTGGTCTTGCTGCTGTAGACATTCGACAGCGCCATGGGAAAGCCGTTGCCCGCGCACTTGAGCGCCTTTGTCCACGCCGTCACGTCAGGCCGCCGCCCAGCACCTGGTTCAGGAAGGGCAGGCCGTAGTTGAACTCATGGTTGCCCAGCGTGCCTGCATCAAAGCCCAGCGCGCCCATGGCCTTGTACATGGACAGCTGCTGCGTGCAGGGATCTTGGCCACCTCGGCCTCGTAATCGGCCAGGGGCCGTGCCCTGAATGGTGTCGCCGTTGTCCAGCAGCGTATTGGCAAACTCGCTGCGCGCCGCACGCACCAGCGGTGGCCGTGCGCTCGAAGCCGTAGGAGGCATCCTCAGCCAGCTTGGAAATAGTCATAGCTGCGCACATTGAAGTGCAGATCCGTGGTCTCCAGCACGGCCAGCGTGGCCGTCGCGGGCTGGCTAGGCCACCGGGGGCGTCGTGCTGTCGTTGCTGTCGCTGCCACCGCAGGCGGCCACCAGCGCGGCGCTGGCCAGGACGCTCAGCGCCAGGCGGCAGGACAGGAGCAGGATTGCAATGGGGGAGTTGCTCAGCGGCATGGTTTTTTGTGGGGGTGGTGAAGGGGGAGTGTGGTGGTGGGGGTTTACAGGGGTGTGACAGGTGGCGACCCGGCCTTCCCTTGCCATGCCAGGGTGCAGGCCCCAGGAAGCCAGACGAAGCCATGCGACCCGCAGCGCGTGCGACGAACGTCCTGCCAAGGCCGGTGTTCGGCGGTGATGCCTGCACAGACAGGGCTGCTACATTTCTCCCATGCGTGTCCATCTCTTTGCCCTCGCTCTGATCGCAACCACCATGCAGGCCTGTGCGCCCGTGCCGAGCCGCTGCCCCTGAATGCGTGGATGCCATGCAGAAGATGGAAAAAGCTGGGCGGCACTCAAAACCAACGGCTCCATACCGGACGACTACATCAAGGCCCAGGAAAGGACTACGCCACGCTCAGGCCAACGCGCCCAAGGTGGATGCCGCACAGCGGCCGGGCTTTTGCCGCTTCTATGGCAGAGGGCCGAAAGGTTCAGCAAATTCTGGATCGGGATAGCCGAGGATGGACCAGGAAATCCGGGAGATGAAGGACAAGGCTTTTGAAGGGCCCATGTAAAAAAAGCGGGCTCCACGATGGAGCCGCTCGATCCGGCACGGCGATCTACCGCCAAGCCTTTACATCATCGATGCTTCGATCAGCGCGTTCTGGACATGCGTGCGATTGGCGGCCTTGGCCGTATTGACGCAGATCTTGTGGCGCGAAGAGCCGAGCAGGACGTCAATCCAGTCGGCCCCCGTCTTGGACACTTCCTCGCGGGCGGCGGCCAGCAGGGCCTTCCACGAACTGTACGTCGTGCCGTAGAAGATCGAGAACACCGCATCGATGCCAATCATCGCCTTGGAGCATTCACGGATCGATGTAAGCGCCACATCGACTTTTCGATCACATCGTCATTGATGTTGTCGATGGTGTTCTGTGGGATGACGCCAACGCCCCAGATGGCGTTGATGACATTGACATAGTCTTGCTTTTCTTGAGTGGTTGCAGGCATGGAACTTCCTTGAAATCGGAGGGTTGAGGGAGGCCACTGCGCAATGGACAATTTCCATTCTTCAGAAACGGGCGACTTCCGAAATCGATGCTGGAAGTGCATGGCAATCACACAGAAACCACCGGTTCAAACCGCCCAAATGGCAGTCGGCCTACACGCTGAGCGACGGTGTTACGGCTCTGTTGCCGGGCGTTCACTCCAGTCCAAAAGAGCCGGTGCCGCGCTCGACCCTCTGAGTTCTTGTTTCAGCGGCCCAGGCTGGTTCGCGTGGCGGGTGCCAGCTGCGCCGCGAACTCGCGTGCCGCTGCGCCAGTAGCTCGCACCGCGACGCCACAGCAGGCCTGCCGTGCGGATGAGCTTGGGGGGCGACCAGGTGGATGGCCACCATGTCCGTGGCCTGCTGGGCGGCGCGTTCGGGGACGATGGTGGCCATGTCGCCCCCAGCGGCACAGCGCGATCAGCGATTCCACCGAGCCCATTTCCGCGCGCAGCAAGGGCGGTGACGCCTGCGGTGCGCAGCCCGTCCTCGATCAGGCTGCGCGTGTAGAACGTGCGCGGCAGCAGGGCCAGGGCACGCCGGTCAGCGGCTTGACGGACAGCGTGCGGCGCCCGGCCAGTGGGTGCGATGGGTTGACCAGCAGGCATCATGCGTTCGTCGAACAGCGGCAGCGCTCCAGCTCGGCGCGCTGGGGCGGTGAAAGCTCACGCCCAGGTCAGGCTGCCGTCAGCAATCCCTGCTCCACGGGCGGGGCCCAACAGCTCGATCACCACCACGTTGACCTTGGGATAGGCGCGCAAGCCGCCACGGCCGGGGCGACCAGGGTGTTGAGGAAGGTGGGAATCACACCGATGGTCAGCGTGCCGGTCTGCAGCTCGCTGAGGTCGGCCAGCGCCATCCGCCCGGCCTCCACCTCATGCAGCGCACGCTCCGCATAGTTGCGGAACACCACGCCGGCCTGCGACAGCTTCAGCCCCCGGCCAATGCGCTCGAACAGCGCCATGCCCAGCTCCTCCTCCAGCTGGCGCAGCCAATGCGAGAGCGTGGACTGCGTGACATGAGGTTTCTGGCCGATGTCGTCAGGTGCTCGGTCTTGGCGATATCGACAAAGTAGCGCAGCTGGCGCAGTTCCATGGGTGAAGGCAAAGGGGGTGTTCGGCGGGCCAGTTTCTCACAGAGATACGGGCACGCCGCACAGTTCACTCGCCGTCGTCCTGGTCCACGAACTCCACCAGCTCCGGCAGCATCTCCAACTGCTGGATGGCATCCTTGAGCCGCAGGCCAAAAGCGTGACTGAGGCCGCCCGAAAGCGCCCTGCGCCAGCCGCAGCGTGTGCACCAGGCCGAGCGCAGCGAAGGCCCGGGAAGCACCAAAGCTCCCCTGTATGTCAGCCTGCGCCTCGCGCCGTGGCGGTTGCGGGGTTGCAGTCCTGCCGAAGGACAGGACTGCTTCGTGATCTGACTCGCCGTGATTGTTTGAACGTAGCGCGCAGCGCGAAGTGAGTTCGTCACGGCGAACCCGCAGGCGCTTCGCCACGACGCAGGTTGCCCCCGCAGCGAAGCGAAGGGGGGTCGCGGACATCCGGGTCGCCTACCTTTCTTTGGCCGGCGTACCTTTCTTTGGCGAATCAAAAAACCAGAAAGGGCAGGTCGGCTGCCGGGCCGAGACCCGGCCTCGAAAACCCACTGCACCGCAGTCCGGCAGGTGCGTCCCCTGCCGCGTGAAGGTCTGCACCACCGGTCCCCGCTGCCGCCCTGCTGCATCACCGCACGAAACCGCGCATCCAGCTCCACGAAGGCCGTAGGGTCGCTGATCCACTTGGCCGAGAGGACCGGCACGCCAATCCTGCCCACGGGGTCGGTGTCATCGGCGAACTTGCGGTAGGCCGCAGGGTCGGCGCGGTAGCGCAACACGCCGGCATTGAGCGCGGCATCGTCGGCCGAGCCGGCATAGACCGCACCCTCGTTGCCGAAGGGCTGGCGCCGCCGTGCGCTTGGCCGAGATGTCCTGGAAGTGCATGGTGCCCCAGTTCATGTGCGACTGGATGGCGCTTTCGGGGATCTTGATGACCTTGGTGATGGTGTCGATCTTCGCCTGCTGCGCGGCCGTGCGCTGGGCGGCGGGCTTGTCCAGCGCCAGGCATTCGTTCACGCGCAGGGCCACGTCGGCCTGGCGCATCTTGGCATCTGCGGGCAGGCCCAGGTTGAGCGCGTACTGCGGCTCATTGGGGCGCGGGTGGTTGCCGCACAGGTACTGGTAGACCACGCGCAGATCGGTGCGGAAGTCATAGGCATGGGTGCCGCCGCCCAGCACGCCGCTGGTCAGCAGCACGCCGTCGTGGGGCGCTCGCCCACGGTCTGCTCGTTGAACATTTCCGCGCCCTTGGCCGCCACGCCCGCACCCAGGACTGGCCGTGCAGGATGGTGCGCTGTGGCTTGGCCACATGCTGGCGGAAGATGCCGCGCAGGCGCTCGGTGTCCTCGGCGGCGGCGCGCGCTTCCACGCCGCCCTGGCGGTAGGTGGAGCCGGCCCAGGCATAGCCTGCGCGCACCATGATGGACCAGCGCACCAGGTCTTCAGCCGCACGGTCGGTCGGCAGTGGGCGCGGCCAGGTCCGGGCCGCCGTGGGCGTGCAGCACCAGGGGTGCCGTTCCACTGCGCGGGCTTGGCGATCAGGTAGTAGGCGCCCTTGGAGTCCTGCCCAGCCCAGCAGCTGACGCCCGCAGGAATCTCGGCAGGGGCAGGCCGTGCTCTTGGGGCGGTCTCGATGGAGGTGACCGGCCCGTGCAGCACGGCCGAGCCGCCGCCGCCGCAGCCGGCCAGGGCGAGCGCGGCCAGCAGCGAGGCGCTGGCGGGGCGCAGGGGAAATACGCGGATGCTTGCATGTCTTGTCTCCTGTCTTGGCTTCTTGTTGGAAGTCACCTGCCGCGCCGCGTCAAGCGGTCGCATCGGTGACTGGATCGGATTCTGTGAAGGCTTGTCCAATATTTCAAAGATTTTTAGGATATCGGCTGGATACTTTTCACATATGGAACTGCGCCATCTCCGTTACTTCCTGGCCGTGGCCGATACCGGCCACATCACGCGCGCGGCCGAGCTGCTGGGCATGCAGCAGCCGCCGCTGTCTTGCAGCAGAATCCGCGCGCTGGAGGAGGAGCTGGGCATTGCCCTGTTCAGCGCCACCCAAGGGCGTGGACCCTGACCGACGCGGGCCTGGAGCTGCAGGGGCGAGGCCACGCGGCTGCTGGCCGACTTCACCGCCATGCGCGACCGCATGCAGGCCTTTGCGCGCGGCGAGCGAGCGGGCGCATCCATGTGGGCTTCACCCAGCCTCGGCGGCGGCCCATGCCTTCACGCCCGAGGTGCTGCGCCTGCAATGCCGTGGCCGCCATCCCGACATTGCGCTGGATGTGAGCGAGAACAATGCCGCCGAGATCACCGGAGGCCGTGCAGGCCGGGCGCATGCACTGCGGCTTTCTGCGCGTGCCGGTGGCCCGGCCCGAAGGCCTGGTGTTCGAGACGCTGCTGCAGGAGCCCGCGCTGCTGGCCATTCCTGTGGACCATAGGCTGGCGCGCGATGCATCGCGGCCCGTGGCGCTCAGGCAGCTCGATGGCGAACGCCTGATCCTTGTGCGGCGCACGGGCGCGCCGGGCTGTACGCGAACCTGCTGGCGCTGTGCGCCCGCCACAAGGTACAGGTGGAGTGTGGCCGCCGAGGTGGAACGCATGATGACCAATGTGAACCTGGTGGCGGCGGGCGGCGGGCCTGTCCATCGTGCCGGCCTTCGGTGCGCAGCGCCCATCCTGAGGCGGTGGTCTACCGCGCCTTCGAGCCCGCAGTGCGGCTGGAGCGCCCTGCTCACCCTGGTGCACCGCGAGGCTGGCACGGAAACCGGCGGCGCAGGACCACTGGCCACCTTCATCGCCCTGGCGCGCGAGCTGGCGCAGCGTCACCCAGGCGCCGGGCGGCTGAGGCATGCGGGCACCGCAAGGCACCGATACCGGCCGGCGCGCCCTGCTGGCGGCAGGTGCCTGCGCGCTGGCCTGGCCTGCCCAGGCGCTGCCGGCCCAGCCCGCCTGGCCGGGCGCCAGCGTGCAGATTGTGGCGGCCTACCCGCAGGCGGTGTCCAGCGACATGGTGGCCCGCGCCCTGGCCGAGCAACTGGCGCAGCAATGGGGCACGGCCGTGATCAGGGACAACCGCCCGGCACCAGCGGCACCGTGGCGCTGGAGCTGCTGGCGCGC
This sequence comes from Toxotes chatareus, assembly GCA_016801885.1. Taxonomy (NCBI): domain Eukaryota; kingdom Metazoa; phylum Chordata; class Actinopteri; family Toxotidae; genus Toxotes; species Toxotes chatareus. Next base: position 56,307 of record JAFBJY010001339.1, read on the forward strand.
AGCGCGCCTGACAGCCGCACCCTGGTCTTTGCCGCCGCCACCGCCGTGGGCCTGGCCTCAGCCTCCGTGACGCCCGTGGCCGGCGTGATGCGCACGCCCATGCTGCTGGTGGGAACATCGGCGCTGAAGGCTGCAGATTTCGAGCATGCTGGCCAGGCGCGCTGCGGCATGCCCGGCGGCATACGCTGGGCCACCACGGGCGAGGGCACGACGGGCCACGCCGTACTGCAGCGCATAGAGCAGGCCACGCGCATTCCCATCGTGCATGTGCCCTACAAGGGCGGGGCCAGCAGCTCAACGATGCGCTGGCCGGGCATTTCGAGCTGCTGTCCACCAATGTGGCGCCGCTGCAGCTGCAGAAGGCTGCGCGCGGGCCGCCTCAAGGCCCTGGCCGTGGGTGCGCCACCGGCGGCTGGCGGCCCTGCCCGATGCCCACGCTGGCGCAGCTGGGCCATGCGCAGGCCAATCTGGATTCGCTGTTCGGCTTT
>JAFBJY010000136.1:0-17852 GCA_016801885.1 Toxotes chatareus
TTTTGTTCATAGAAACCAAAAAAAATGAAGGAAAGGGTTCAGTGCCCCCGAAAAACAAAGGTTGATTTGAGAATAAAGCAGTTCAATATCATTTGATGTTAAAGCACATGATGTGTTTCAAAATGTAGTGATAATTTTAAAAGAATAAATTGTATTTGAGATGTCATCTCCAAAGAAAAGAGAAAACATCAGAGGTTGAATGAGGTTTGGTACAACAATGTCTGAATCTCTGATCTGACAGCAGAGTCTGACATATGGAGAGAGATGATCTCAGGCAGAGTTTTACTGAGATAGAGAGATAGGGAGATAAAATGTGCACAGGTGCATTAACAGAGGATCTCTAGCTCTCTGTATTCAGATCATCTATGTGTCATGTACTTCGAAATGATTTAGTGTTCTAGAGAGTTGTTCCTTTGAAACATGGAGTCAAGAAAATCAGTTCTGAATCTGACCTTCTGAGTAAGAAATAAATCTCTGTCAAGTGGATTTAACCAAGCCTTCAACCCTTGTTCCTCAGGATGCTGACCACTGTCATTATCTCTTTCTGTTCTTTATTTTTTATTCCAATCTTTAGCATTCATACATATATTATATTTATTATAATTTATTTTAATCTATAAATACATACATATACAAATACATGAAAATACATACATACAATGTTGGCCAGGGTTTGGCAATATCACAGGCTTTTAGCTGAGAAACTATATTTGTACTGTATTAGTCTTCATGCGTTAGGGTTAGAAATACATTGTCTACAACTTTGGCATGTACATTGTATCTGCTGTGTTCACATAAAACATGGTCAATTAGTGTGCCTCTTTCTGTTGTTGGTTAGCGTGTTGAAGGGTAGAGGAAGAGGTTTGAGCACACAGCCATGTCTCTGTGACAGCAATGCAGTTACAATGTAAATGTACTGATTTCTAAATCTGATGTTCAAAACCTTGAACATTCATTAAACTACACTGAATGTGGATGTACATAATGTGTGTTCTGTTATAGACTCTGTGAAAAGTGGAGTCATCTTTGCTATTGTCTCTGTCACGTCCTCTTTACAATAGACTCACTTCTCATCAAAATCTTGAACAATCAACCCTGATAATGACCCGACACGACTTAGTGCTACACACGCTGACCTGGTGCAAAGATCTTCTTAAGCTCACCACTGCTTTATCAACAGGACCCTGCACTTTGTGTACTGTGCATGCATATGCCAGTTTAAGTGAAATTGTTGACACTTTCCACGTTTCTTTGAAACTTCTCTTCTTCTGGTTCAATTGGTGTGGAATTTTGCAAATCATCTGACATGCTGCCTCTCTGTCTTCTCCTGTTTGCCCCACTTTGCTGTCATCAAACTCTATAAAAGACTTTTGGAGGTTTCAACTGTGAATCTACACGATATGGGACAAACAACTGCAGAATGCTAATACACCTCAGGGTTTTGTCTCAGAAACATGTCTGACGTACAACTGCAGGCTGTGTCGTTAATGGTTAGATTATCCATCATCAAACCAGCACTTGGGCCTAGGGGTGCAGAGTGAGGGCTTACCACAGCGGCAGGGAAAATCAAAAGGTGAAGGTCCATAAAACTAGCCACCAGTGACACCGCATACCAACGAAAAGAAATTGTGAAGAACACCACCACCAGGGATCAACTGCAGTCTCAGGCCCTCGGCACTGGTTTAAAAGAAAAGAAAATTAAAACAGGACAAGTGCTTCACACATACTGCTGACTAAATAAATAAAAAAAAATTTCAAATATACCCAAAAAAACAAAAAGAACAAAATTCGACAAAACAAAAAGCTACAACCTAAATAACTCAAGAAAAATGATATAAGAAAAGGAAACGAAGAATTAACACTATAAAATATTGTGGGGGTTTGTGTGGAGTAGACCGGCTCAGGACTCTTCGACAATCAGCACAGCGCTGAGCAGGACCATGCAAAAGAGCAGCAGTCTGCGCCAAACGCCACAAAAAACAGCAGTACAGAACGGAAGGATAGAAACAGAAACAGAGTAAGACAGAACAGAAGCACACAGAACAGCAGTGCCTCCCGGGAGTGGTAGCCAGTGGCAGGCCAAGCACTGCCAGGATGCTAAAAGAGAGGTGTAACCCCTATAAAATACTTTTTGGGGTTTACTAACTTTATTTTAGATTTATTTATTTTTTTAAAGATATAAATGTATGAGGAGAACTGTGTTTTTAGGTGACTGTCATGGTTTGATTTAGCCGCTAGAGGGCGTTCTATGTACGTGCTATGCTGTAAGTTCAGTGGGCGTGAGCATTGCATGCTGGTATCAAGACGCTCCAGCGGAACTTGACGTTAACAAAACGGCGATACAGCCAAGAGTGAAGATAATGATCTTTTATGGAGGAAATATTGTTCATTTTCATGTTCCTGAGTCCGGTACGTCTGAAGTTGTTGTCAGGGAGTTCCAGACCACTACGACCGGAGTGATATATGTTCGAAGACTCCGGTGAGTGTCTTAATTTAGCATGCTAAGTTGCTAACGGATGTAACTTTTCACTTCGGTCGTGATTAAGTAATATTGAATCTTTGCAACTATCTAAAAACCAATCGGGGTAAAATGTAAATGTATGGAGATGTTGTAACGGGAGAATAAGCAGAGTTCTACGAGGTTTAAGAATGTATTTATTTTCATGGACGTACGGTAATATGTTACTGCGTCATTTCAGGGCGCCATGTTTGATACGGGAGAGTCAAAAGAATATGTTATATGGGTTAATGCTCATTATTGGTACCTGTATCGGGTTTTACTTTGTTATTGTCATGATATAAACTGTGAAGAATTTCATGTTTATGTGATTTAAAAAAGGAATTGCATAAGTATAAATGTGAATAGGGAAAGACACGATTGATTAGAGATAAAAAGAATAAGTTGTGTAACATGATTTGTTAATACTGTTAACAAGAAACATTAATGGTGTCTGAGGTTTTAATGTCTCGGTAGAATTCATTATTTTGTTGATGTTTACAGTATTGTTATTACACTTAATTCAAAGAGAACAATAGAGATATGATGCTGTACAGTAAACGATTGATAATTAATTTTTATTTCCTGCTATGGCAGATTGTTTTTTTTTTGAGTTGCTGAATCTCCATTCTGGGACAGCGTGGCTATCATCCAGGGTCTCTGTTGGACGTGAGACAGGGTCAGAAAAGATTGGGATTATCGTCTTCGTCATCTTCCTGATGCCTGAAGCAGATAAGATCTAGGCTGCAGCCAGCATACAAGCATACATACACTCAACCACACATCTTACCCGGGTAGCACACAGCACATATACACTATACACTGGACAACCAGATGAACATTGGTGTCAGACAGCGATGAGCTGTGAAGAGACATTTTATTTCTAGTTTTGTTTTATTAGGTAGGGGATTGAATCTAAACTGTGATTCTGATTTTTTTGTTTATCAACTGTGAAAATAAATCCCCTGTGTTCACCTTTTGTACTAACCCATCCCTCGCTCCTTGAGTTGAACCTGAGCACTGAGCTAAGAGTTACGCATTGGTTACACAAGGGTAAGGATGGTTGGCCTCTGGAGTGCACAGGTTGGGGGCAGTGCTTGGGTACACATGGGATTGTGGCACTTGACTTGGTTGCTGTTGGGCTATAGACACCTGGGTAGAATAAAAAGCCAGACTGTATAATGCTTGGGAAGAGGCTGGAAAACTGGGGGAGTATGTGTCTGGGGTGCCTGCACTGGGGCTGTATTTGCTGCCTAAAGATCCACTGGTTGGTACTGTGTAAGCTGGAGGGCATCACACTGCAGGGGTAAAGGAAGTTGGGTAATCTAAGCAGGAGGCCTCTGTCAACAGATTCATGGTATGGACCCTCAGTCCCTTTTATTTCAGAGTTGGGTGTAATATTGTCACCTGTAGTGATTGGTGTGTGGTGACAGGTTGCAGGCGTCTCCTCATGTCTCCCCTGATATGTAGCAGTGTCTGAACAGACTGGGAAATTCTCTGGGAAAATGCCTGGCTCTGTGTACAGACTCTGATAATACGGAAGCTCTAACATATATTGTGATAGTCCAGACGTTGATGTCATTAACAGAAACTGCCTGACAAGTAGGTAAATTTTTATTAACCAGCATTTCAGCAGCACCATAAAATCTTGGCAGAGTCCTCCAGAATATCACGCCTGTCCATTAACTGGGACCTTTCAAAAAAAAGAGCAGCTTCAACTCTGGCAGCAGTTTCACAGTGTCCAGACATCAGACCTCTATGAGAGTAAAGAGAGAAAAGCCAGGAAACAGACTCCAGGAAACTAAGATGCCCTGTGGCCCATTCAAACTTTTGGAGACTCTTTCTCCCCTTTATTCACTTTGCACCTTATGTGCTAAGAAGTTTAGTTAACTTTTCCATTCAAGTTTGTTAACTTATTTTTCCATTCAATCTTCTTGTTGAAAGTACATGTATTTATTAATATTATTTTAATCCAAACCATGATCTGGTTCCTGGTGAATTATTGTATCGTCTGTTCAGAGGGAATGAGTTTTTTCTCTGCTTGAGCTCTGAGAACATTGTTATGTGTTTCACTAAAAAAGAGTGGAGTTGAAGGATCTCAGCAGGGTTTTGAAGTTATGATCTGACTGTAAACACTGTGTATGAAGTGCTGAAAATGGACTGGATGAATGCTAAAATGGGAAATGAGGAACAGTTGATAGTGGAGACATGACTTCTTTAAAGCCTGATCATTGCATCTGCTTCATGTATACTTGTTCATCCCGTGTATGAGTTTGGTGTGAAAAGATCAGGCTGCTCCTGAACTGGGTTTTATACAAGACTCTCCTTTACTTCAGGTGAGGTGGAGGTTTCATTGCAGCATTTACTCTCAGAGGAGAGTTCAGTTACTGTAGAATTATTTATTATTTTCTTCCATCTCAGCCTTAAAAAAAGTCCTCTCTCTTGGTCTGCAACAATTGCATGTCCTTTTCTGACTCTACAGTGGAGATGGATTTGTGTGTGTGTTGTGTGTGTGTGTGTGTGTGTGTGTTTACTTTAGTGCAAGCTCAACAAGAATAACGTGGACCTAAGGGAGTCATTTTGGCTTTTTAATTAGTTATTGAGTTTGTATTAGTGATGTGATTGTCAGTTATATATGAATCATAGTATGTTGCCTCTTAAAGTCACAGCAGTGTTTGTCCTTCAGAGCTGTGCAGAGGCTGAACTAGGCTGTGTCTCTTTTGTCAGTGAGGTGTAAAGGTGCTCTCATGAGTGTGTGTCTGCTGACTGCTGGTAGAAATGACTGTAAAGTGTCTTTCTGTCTCCTGTCAGTCCATAATACGTCCTCTCACCTTCACAAAATCTCTGAATGAAACGAAATGAAAGTCTGCTCTTTCATCACTCAGCCTTCAGACTTGTTTTGAGACGGTAGAATAATTGATACACAAAACTCACATTAGATTGACTCAAACAGCCTCACACTTACACACCTTCACAATACAGGTAGATGTATCATGTGTGAGGAGAAATATGAAAAGAAATAAAAGAGTGGTCAGAGGAGTTTTTGTCCATCAGTTCTGAGTTTCTCTGGGTTTTGGATAATGTGCTCTTTCCTCTCACTCTCTGTTTTTCTGTAGCTTTCTTTCTCTTCTACTCTCAGCAGCCAGTGTTTTCTGCGTGAAGTGTTCTCTCTGCTGTATGTTGGTCTCTTCTCTGCATCCCACTGAGCATTAAGCATGAAGCTGTTCAGACTCCATCTGCTAATATGACTGAGCCCTCTTCACCTCATTTCAGGCCTGACCTCAGGCCAGCCTCTCTCATGCTGCCATGCCAGGCAGACTTGGCACACACACTTCCTCAGCCTGGCATGGATCAGATCTTGTCAGCCTCTGTTTCTACAGGAGACATCAGCTCAGTAGTTGATAGTAAAGGACACTTAGGCAGATGAGTTTTCAGCAGCAGGACTGGCTGGACTGAACAGAAACCCCGATCGTTTTATAGATTGCTAGTTTGCAGCTAAAAGTTGATTTTACAGGAACTCTCTGCTGGGAGAGGAATCCATGCAGAAAGTTCATCTGCTTTCTAGGCTCTTATCTCTGATCACTTCTGGATCTGTGCTCATTCTTGTACCATCAGCACTAAAAGAATCATCCCTGATGAGGAATATTACTTCCCATCGTTTATACAGTACATGAAGTTTTCACCTAATTTTAATATAAGCTCAGAACCTTTTAATACTGTTGCACCATTGACAGTTGTGTTGAAGGACTGTGCAGATCAGCTGGCTGGAACCTCACAAAGATCTTCAACCGTCCCTGGCACAATCCACTGTCCCACCCTGCCTGAAACTCAACTATAGTCCCCTGCCCAAGAAGCACCACATTTCTAGCCTCAACGACTCCCCACCAGTGACTCACTCCAGTGGTGATGAAGTGCTTTGAAAACTGGTCCGTAGTCACATCACAGCAGCCACCCCACAGCCTTTACCCCCCCCAGTTCGCCTACAGAGCAAACCGTCCACAGGGCGCCATAGCCACAGCTCACACTGCACGATCACACCTGGGCAGCAAGGGGCCATGTGCGGATGCCTTTGTAATTACAGCTCTGCATTCAACACCATCCTCCTCACAAACTAGTGGTCAAACTAGGGGACCTGGGGCCCACCCAATCTGCTTTGGATGAATTTCCCTTTTGCCCCCAACAGGGTGAGGGCCACCACACCACCAGCCCAACTCAGTCGTTCCCCGGGGTGTTGCAATCCTGTTACTCCCCTCACACCCCGCTCTCCCAGTTCATCACAGCAAAAAAATGGTGAAATCCGTCCTACGGGGGGGACTCTCCGGGGGCCCATATCCTGCCACAGAGATGAGGTGGGGATTCCATGGAGCAGGGCAAACAACCTGCTCTAAACACCTAAAAAACCAAAAGAGCTCTCATAGACTTCGGGAAAAAAACAGGATCACCCCTTTTAACCATAAAGGGGGGACTGTGGGGAAAGGGGGGCAGACTTCCTTCCTGGGTGTCCATAGAGGAGGCTTCTTTCCGGGGATCTCAGGAGGGCTACCAAGTGTTTTTGTCCCTTTTTTCGCCTCCATTGAGGGATACTAACATCTGCATGTGTTTGGGACACCACTGCACAGCGCCAGAGGGAAAACACCCAGATCATCAAAACCCCCCAAAAATATTGGCTGCCTCTCCCCCCCTGGAAGAACTACAAAATTCTGCTGTTTGGCAAGAACATTATAAAGGACACCCCCATCCCCTCACTTCCTGTTTGAAATATTGCCTTCAGGCCCGAAGGTACAGGTCAATAAAAGCAAGGACAAACAAACTCAAACACAGTTTTTTCCAACTGCAATAACAACCCTCAATACCAAAAATAATATGCAATTTAACTCTGTTTTTAGGCAATGATTTGCTGTGTATGACTGGGTTCTGTTATGATGCTGCTAATGTTCCCTATGTTTTATTTATTTATTTTTTTTTAATATTTTTTATGCACGACTGAGAGCATTTTAAATTTCGTTGTACTGACAATGACAAAAAAGATCTATTCTATTCTATTCTAGACTACATGTTAGAACATGGGATAGCTGAACATGCTCTGCTCGCTGTCCATATCTGATGGTAGATAAGGCTGATGGTCAGATAGAATAAGATAGATGCTGGCTGAGTGTCATACAAATAACCTCTTCATTCATTTGTTTTGTTTCCAGGACAGAAGGTCACATTTCCTGTGCTGCAACTGTTAGAAACCCTGATGAACCTCATTCTACTGAGCTTCTCTTGATCTTTGATTGACTTTTGGTGTTAATCAGTCTTAAAGGAGGTGAGGGGAAGATCAAGTTCCCTTTGGTTATTTGTTTTCATTTCCAGGTACAGAGGGGTCACATTTCTTCTTTTGTATCTTGAACAGGTGAGACCCAAAGTAAAAGTCAAAATTAGTTTATGTCAAAACCATATGTATACAGTGCTCCCTGGGCTTACAGTGTTACATACTATAGTCTAAGGGGAAAGGGCCTTGTAAGAGGCCATCAATAGAAAAAAGGTTAAAGTAGAGACAAAGTTTAATTATTTCAGGCAAAGCAGGCACATCTATATGATCATGGTAATGTCCATAATATAAACATGTACACTGCTCATTAATTCATTAAGCACTGTCAGACACTGTATCTGTGTTTTACGACTGCTCTGCACTGTAAAAAAAAATGGAGGAATAAAACACATAGCCCTTTATGTGTTTCATATCATAGACAAAAAAGTCTTTCAAAACATGTTTCTGGCTTCAATCCAACATGATGAACAAAAGAGTCGAGTAAAAGGTCATCAAGCATCAAGCATTTCTCCCCACCTGGACCCTTTTCATTTGCATACGTCCAACGGCTGAACCAGATGATGAAATTTAACAGCCCTCCACTCAGCCCTCCACACCTGGACACAAAACCCTCATATGTCAGAATGCTGTTTATAGACTTCAGTTCAGCATTCAACACAATCATCCCTCAACAACAATCATAAACTGGACCAACAGGATCCACACGATGTGAAACTGGCTGCTGACTTCTGGAAGGAAGACACAGGCAGTAGGGTTTGGCACAACATTTCAGCACCATCACACTGAACACGGGCCCTCCAAGGATGCGTTGCAGCCCCTCCTCTTCACCCTGCTGACCCAGACTGCACACCGCCACACAGCTCCACCCGCATCAAGTTTGCAGATGACACAACTGTGGTAGGTCACATCAACAAGGGGCGATGAATCCCTACGGGGAGTGAGGTGAGCCCTTCCCCCAGTGGTGCGGGGTGTCAACCTCCTCCCAACGTGGAAGACAAGGAGATCATCATAGACTTCAGGAGAACAGCCAGCATACCCACTAGCCATCAATGGTGCTGTTGTGGAAGGTGAGCAGCACCAAGTACATCCGGGAAGACCTCTCCTGGTAAAAAAACACGCATCACTGACCAGCAAGCCCAACAGCGACTTCCCTCCGTAAACTGAGGGGGCCAAGCCCCAGCCCCCATCATGTGCAGTTTCTGAGGGGGCACCATGAGAGTATCCTGACCAGCTGCATCACTTTTGGTGTGGGACCTGCACCGTGTCCTGCCCGGGAAAAAGCACATCACGAGTGAGAGCAGCTGGAGAGGGTCATGGTGTTTTCCCCTCCCCCCCTTTTAGGACATCTACCCCACTGCCCCCCATCCCCGAAACCCTCTGCATTGCAGGTGATCCCACCCCCGTCGCAGCTTCTTCAGTCTTGCCATCCGGAAGGAGACTGAAGAGTCTCTGGCCAGAACCAGCAGACTGAGGACAGTTTTGTCCACGCTGTCAGGATGCGAACTTCTCCCTGCCTTGCCGTCCCTCCCCTGAGGCCCCCCAAAAAACCCTAGACCCTACCCATCCCCCTCTGAACCCCCGAAATATGGACTATCCACACACACACACTACACTGGGTTGAAATGTACTTGCAATCTACCCTACATCCAGTTGCTGTTATATAACCCTTATACGCTAAATTACACTTGAGCTAAAATTACACACAAATTTCAGTCATTGATTTTGTATTATATACAACCTCTCTTCTCAACTACTGAGATATGTTTATACTGTTTATTGTTAAAATAAGTTGATGGAACTGTGTTTATATCAGTTTATGTTTATTTATGTTTATACTACCCTTTAATTTATTTATCTTACCGTAACACTGGGCCTAGGGATTCGTACTTCTCAAAAACCTGTGTATGACCCATGGTTTCGGCAATCCAACATTAGAGAGGTGAAAAAAGAAGAACAATACCATCTTTCTACATTCCTGTACCATGTACTGGAGATGCTGTAGGCCTGTTTTGAATTGGCCTCTACTCTTCATCGATTGTGGTTGTGATCCTTATCACAACAAGGTTGGTGGGTGATAGCCAACTCATTGTTTCTGGAAAGAGATGCTGCCTCTTGAGTCACAATTTCAACATTTGTTTTAAACTTACATGCGTCCATCAGAGGTAAAGCGTCTGTTGCCGTCCTCATTGTCCTTGAAGACAATGATGCCATATCACCCAAAATGTGAGAGATGAGGGACATTTGAAGCTAACTCAGACTTCGCTCTCAATGCTCGCCAGCCTGAAAGGTCTCTGAAAACAAAGCTTTTGCTCTGAATGATAGTAGGAAAACCAGGCATGGCTTCAGCCAATGTTTCATCTGTTTGTGTGTGTGTGTGTGTAATTTGTGGAAGTGTTTATAAGAGCTGTATATCCAGTGTTTTAACTGTTTTAAGCTCCTTATCAGAGCTTCAGTAAAATGTGGTAAATTTATCTGTTTTGCCTGTGAAACTGATATTTTGGAATTGTGAGATGCCAATTCACAAAAGGCACTGGATTTCTGTTTGTTTTATTCTTGATTCTTTGTTTTAATTTGGAAATGATTAAGGCCCAGCAGGCCCAATTTATCACCTTGATGTTAGTAACCTATTTTTTACTTGACTGATGTGTTTGTGTGTAACTGTAGATGCTGTAGCGTCAGCTTGGTATGTTAAAATGAGTAACTTTTTATTGTTACCAGCTACATTTTCTTGTCAAACAATATTTTTATATGATTAGTGCAAGTGGCAGTTTCCAGTTTATGAGAGGTATATCCAGTATTTCAACTGTCAGTGTTCATTGCTGGTGTTCAAGTAAAAACATCAGTGTGTGTGCTTGCACAAGCAGATCATTTAGGAGCACACAAGTCCCGTTTACCTGTGAAATAAAATTTTTTATACTGTTATGTATTGTTGATGGACCTGTGTGTTTATACTGTTTATGTTTATACTGTCTTTATTTATTTATCTTACTACTTTTGTTTACTGTAACACTGTGGGCCTAGGGAGCACTGCAATTTCGGCATGTGACCTCAGTCTGACTGGAGAGACTCAGTCCAACCAGTCACTTATTTATATTTGGATAATGAAGACCACAAACACACTCCAAATACACCCTTACACATACACACACACACACATACACCTCTGGGCAAAGCCCTGAGTTTACTTTCACTTGACTCAAACTGTGGCTTAGATGATTTTCCATCTGAAGGTAATGTCAGCAGTTTTAATGATTTACATTTATCATTAATGCCCCACCCACAAGTAAGTGGAGCTCTTGACTGGTTTGATTTGTCCTTGGCTAGCGATGGTTTTCTAGTTTCTGTGGGAAAATGTTGACAGTGGTGTCATTAGTTCTCTTGGTTACTTTAGCTGAGAACTGGTTTATTACGCAGTAGTGTTTTACAGTTGGATGAGTTTGTTTAAATTAGGAGGAGGTTTGAAACACTCATTGCCCCAAACTGAAATATCACTTGGAAACTTTGGGCGACTATGGATTCTTTCTTTATGTAAAATTGAAATTAAACATGATCAATTATTAAGAAGATTTCCTTTCAAAAAAGTTTTAATATTATTGTAAAGGCTTCGTGAAATTGTCAGTCTTGTATTTTGAAAAGCATACAAGTCTTTTGGAATGCACTAAAACTTCTTTTATGACAACTTTTCAGAGGAAATATTTCACTGTTTACTACATTTTTTACAGCTACAGTTACTTTTCAGATTAAGATTTGAAGTATAAACTAAATGAGTCTATTCTGCATGATCAGCACTTTGACTTTTGACAGTTTATTTTACGATTACACTTGGTACTTTTACTCAAGTGATATTAGAAAGAAGGATTTTTAGTTGTGTCAGATAAAAAATGGATCTCAGTCTGTCTGTGTGTCAGTGAATGGAAATGTTCCTGGATCCTGTGTGTGCTCTGCACTTCACTGCAGCTTCATGCCCCCATCTAGTGGACTGACAGTGAAGTACAGCAGCTGATGGCAGCCCTCTGCCTCACACACTGTCTGTGCATTCAACGACACTGATAAGAAAGAAGGGCCAATCAGTGGAGGAGCAGCTGATATTTCTAGGAAAAATGATGGAAGGAGGATTTCAGTTGATGTGCAGATGAATGATTTGTGTTTCTCCCCAGATGAAGGTAGAAAGTGTATGTGAGCTGATGGGGATGTGAATTCAGCATCATGAATCAGTGTGAGGACAGAGGGGGGGGCCCCTCCCTAAAGCAGTCTGTGGGGACCATGAGATCCAGACCAAAGCTCAGAGGTGAGATGAGGATCTCTAACTGTCCATGACTCTTCTCCATGTCAGAGCTCAGCACCCCACATCACTGCACCATCATTACACCCAAGCTCTGTGTTGTTTTGTTGAAGGCCAGACAGCAGCACACACCAGACTCTGGACCTGGACCTGAGCCCAGCTGTATGTCCATGAAGAGGACAGTCAAAGGTGGCCTCATTAATTTCAAAGGACAGCCTCCTCTCTGCAAAGAAGTGAGCTGCAACACTATATGTTTTCTTATTTACTATGGAGAACATTGTATGAATAATAGATATTGTCTCTGTCCCCATGTCCCTGATGGTCCTAATCTCTGTGTTCCCCAGGATCCATCAGGGACCAAACCCCCCTTTATGAGCCAGCTGTGTGTCCTTGAAGAGTGACAGGTCAAGCGCACCCCCTTGATTTCGGGACAGCCTCCCTCTGCTGCAAAGTGAGCTGCAGCTGAGTTTAAAATGTATCAGGGGTGCCCTGTATAACTGGTCTTCATGAAAGATGAAGTGATTGTGTTTTGTCCCCAGGCTTCATGAATGACACAGTATATGAACATGATCAGGCTGAAACACAGGCTTTAGTGGCAAAGTTGATTTTTTCTTTTCAAGAAAAGCATTTCTTATGTGCTTATATTGTCATTCAGATCAGACCTAAAACTCCTGTAACTCAGCACCTATCCATTTCCCAGTGTTTTTGGTGTCTTGTAGCAGAGTGAGACTTCTGTCAAACCCAGTGTGAGTCCTTAAAACTCATCATTTAAAGGTGGACTTGTTTAATGAGGACCCCCGTTAGCTCAGTTGATGGAGCACAGACTCAGTCTCTGGGGTTGGGTTGAGCCACTCTGGGTGGCACTGCTCCCATGGGCCCACCACCGGTAGTAAGTGCCGTAGGATTTGGTTGCATTGTGGGTTGGTGTAGCCCCATGAACCGGGACCCAGATAAGTGGCACAGACTTGTTTAATGACTCTCAGTCATGAGGTCAGAACGATGTTGTTTCTCTCATTGAGAATGTTCCAGTAGTGTTTGTTTTTAATCAGGACATTCACCACAGAACATAAAAGCAGCTGTTGTTTGTGTAAAGCATAAACGCTCACAGATGCTGCAAACATCATGTGAGCTAATTCTTCTGATTCCCCCAAAAGGTGGACCAGGAGAGCTCAGAGGTTCCCAGTGCCGTCTGCCCAGCAGCATCAAATACACCGGGACTCCATATTTATGGTCTGTACATGGACAACAACTACTTTGACATCTGTTGTGTTGACAATAATCTCATTGCTGCACTTTTTAGACCAGTGGATTGAGTGTGTCCAACATGGATCTGATGTTTGGCTCCATGGTTTTACTTTGAATGTCCCATTCTATAGTTTTCTGTTCCAGCTGCTGGGGGAGAACATTATCACTTTTGTGAAGAAGGAGCTGAAGAAGACCCAGAAGGTTGTGAGTCCAGATTACCCAGATGCTAGAGAGTCAGAGGAGGATGAGGAAGTGTTGGACCGTGAGGATGAAAACAGAGAGGAGGAGCAGAGGGCTTTTTAAGATACAGTGGACTTCCTGAGGAGAATGAAGCAGGAGGAGTTGGCTGACTGCTGCACAGCAGTAAGAGGATTTAAGAATAAGAAAAAACCCTTTATTAGTCCCTCAGTGGAAATTGCTTTTTAGCAACAGCAAGATTACAGTCCATAGTGAAATAAAATATAAAGTAAGACCAATATGGCCAAAAACAAGATACTAAACTAAGAGAAAGCTGCTGTAAAAATAAAATATACATACACATACTCTAAAATTCAACATGATGGACAAATGGGTATTTACTAATGTCTTTAGGGGCATGAACATGTCATACTTTTTTCCCATAAATCTGTCATTGATGTTGTTTCTTGTTTGTTCATTCAGGACATGGCTAATTTGTAAACGTAAACTTAAATCTTCTCTGAAGAAGAAGTTCCAGTGTGTGTTTGAGGGATCTCCTAAAGCAGGAAACCCAACTCTTCTGAATCAGATCTACACAGGCTCTACATCACAGAGGGAGGGACTGGAGAGGTCAATGAGGAACATGAGGTCAGACAGATTGAAACAGCATCCAGGAAACCAGCCAGACCAGAAACAAGCATCAGACAAGAAGACATCTTTAAAGCCTCACCGGGGAAGACATGGACCAATCAGAACAGTGATGACAAAGGGAGTGGCTGGCATTGGGAAAACAGTCTTAACACAGAAGTTGACTCTGGACTGGGCTGAAGACAAAGCCAACCAGGACATACCTTAACATTTCCATTCCGTTCAGAGAGCTGAATGTGCTGAAAGAAAAAGTTCAGCTTGGTGGAACTTGTTCATCCTTCTTTACTGAAACCAAAGAAGCAGGACTCTGCAGGTTTGAAGAGGCCAGGCTCTGTTATCTTGATGGTCTGGATGAGTGTTTCCTCTGGACTTCCACAACACTGAGATCCTGACTGATGTTACAAGTCCACCTCAGTGGATGTGTGCTGACAAACCTCATCAGGGAAATGCTTCCCTCTGCTGGCCCCCTGGATAACCACTGACCTGCAGCACAATCAGATCCCTCCTGAATGTGTTGACAGGTGACAGAGGTCAGAGGGTTCACTGCCCACAGAAGGAGGAGTACTTCAGGAAGAGGTTCAGAGGGGGAGCACGCCAGTAGGATCATCTCCACATCAAGACTTTGAAGTCTCCACATCATGTGTCACATCCCGGTCTTCTGCTGGATCACTGCTACAGTTCGGGAGAATGTTTGGAAACCAGAGAGGAGGAGGGCTGCCCAAGACCTGACTGAGATTACACCCACTTCCTGGTGTTCAGTCCAAACTGAAGAATGTTAAGTATGATGGAGGCTGAGACAGACCCAAACACTGAGTCAGAGACCAGGAAAAATGATTGAGTCTCTGGGAAAATCTTTTGAGCAGCTGCAGAAAGGAAACCTGATCTTCTATGAATCAGACCTGACAGAGTGTGGCATCGATATCAGAGCAGCCTCAGTGTACTCAGGAGTTTCCACAGGTCTTTAAAGAGGAGAGAGGGCTGTACCAGGACAAGGTGTCTGTCATTCCCTCTGAGTCTTCAGGAGTTTCTGGCTGCTCTTCATGTCCATCTGACCTTCATTAAGTCTGGAGTCAATCTGCTGTCAGAAGAACAATCAACCTCAAATGGCCTAAACTGTTTAAAGACAAATCTGATCCAACACAGCTCTTCCAGAGAGCAGTGGACCAGGCCTACAGAGTCCAAATGGACACCTGGGCTTGTTCCTCCGCTTCCTCCTGGGTCTTTCACTACAGACCATCAGATCTCTGAGGTCTCTGGGCACAGACAGGACGTGGCTCACAGGCCAATCAGCAAACAGTCCAGTACATCAAGAAGAAGATTGAAGAGAATTCCTCTGCAGAGCAAAACATCAACCCTTTTCCCCTGTCTGAATGAACTGAATGATGGTTTTCTAGTGGAGCAGATCCAACAGTCCCGAGGGTTTAGACGCTCTCCACAGATGAAGTTCTCCCCGCTCAATGGTCAGCTCTGGGCTTTATGTTACTGTCATGAAAAAGATCTGGACGTGTTTGACCTGAAGAAATACTCTGCTTCAGAGGGGGCTCTTCTGAAGCTGCGCCAGTTTTGCCTCTAACAAAGCTCTGTGGGTCTATTTTATTCAGCAGGAGGAAAATAAATTCATCTCTTCTTAATTCCTTATCATCATGTCTGAGTATTATCAGGAAGCATGAAATAAATTTCCATTGCTATATGAATGATACCCAGCTATATTTATCTATGAAGCTAGACAAAACAGATCAGTTAATCATACTTTAGGTATGTCTTAAAGACATAAAGGCCTGGATGACCTGTAACTTTCTTCTTCTGAATTCAGACAAAGCTGAGGTTATTTTGTTTGGTCCCAAACACCTCAGAAACAGTTTATCTAATCATATAGTTACTCTGGATGGCATTAATTTAGCCTCCAGTACGACTGTGAGGAACCTTGGAGTTATTTTTGATCAGGATCTGTCCTTTAACTCACATATAAAACAAGTCTCTAGGACCGCCTTTCTTTCACCTCAAGTAATATCAGTAAGATTAGGAACATTCTGTCGCAGAGTGATGCTGAAAATTAGTCCATGCTTTTGTTCATCAAAGCCACAAGAGGAACACAGTGATGTATTTTTTATGGTCCTAGTGTCTAAAATGTGGATTTCACAGCGAGTTTAAAAAAAGGGGATTTTCTGCTTTTCTCCAAAAATCCTGTTTTCCATTTACATTGGAGTCAATGGAGCAGTTAAGAGCTCCTCTTGTCGCTAAAAGGCACACTAATGGAAAAACCGTAAATCCTACAGAAAAAGTAAACACATTGTGAGAAACAGGACAAATGTGGCTACAAGGTTGGAGAGTTTCACCTGTGTAGAGTAAAATGTGTGGCCATAGTCGTCGTGTAAAAAAAAAAAAAATTCAGAGTTTTTTTTTTTTTAAAAGCCTCTACACTCTAAGCTCCCACTCTAGCCTGGAACATTCCGCAATACACACTCACAGGCTCACAGTTCAAAAACTAAACAGCTTAGGAAAAAGTTGAATACAACCTGAATACACGAGACTTGTGTCTACATTTTAATATTTGAATGGTGTTTCTAGGTGAAAGTATGCCAGAGCAGTTAGATGTTTGAAAAAGGAGGAAAATTGCCGACTTTTTTTGAAATCTTCCAATGCATTCTCTATGGGAAAAATTTGCTCCGTTTTTTTTTTTTTTTTTTTTTTTCATGAATTACTTTGCGAAACGTGAATATTCTGGAGAAAAAAAATTTCCATCTGACAGGAAGACTGAGGAGTGCACTGTGTTGAGCCTTGACCACAGAACCGGACAGAGCCAGGGGATTCCATAGTAGGCCCTCCACATCTTTAAGTATGAAACTTATTTAAAGGCAGTGTAGTAGGGCTATATCCTCTAACGTATTAACACACATTTTTAATAGCTGTTGTCACTTCTTTCAGGCCCAGATCCAGACTGCTGCTGTGCCTGAGCAGTTCTTTTATTGGTTGAATGTATTTGCTTCACCTGTGGTTTTTACAGGGACTGATGTACTGATTTTTGCGGCACCGACATTAGTTCCTGTGAACTAATATTTTGTTTTAACTGTGTTCATATAAGTTCTTTATTGTTAATTTTATTAGTTTGTTTTATCAGAACCAACTGATTTTTAATTGTTTTTTATTTTTAGGTAGAGGGCCAGCCTGTGGGGAGTAGTTTTGTCGGGTACACACGTTGCATGCTGTGTGGTGATATAAATGGTGGCGGTCACATAGTCATGTCTTGAATTTACTCATGTGCAGTGCAGTGGTGGTGGATTTGCAGTGTTTAAAGCCTTGCAGTGTTCTAAGTGTCTTCTAATGGGCACCAGGTGAGCACATGGTGTGAGTATAAGCAGACTGCAATAGGCTCACCTTACAGTGAGTACTCTACCCTTGTTTTAAGCGTTTACTATAGTATTCAGTTGGTGCTATCTAGGCTATTTTTATATTGTAGAATAAAGGCTATCATTTGTACTTACCTGAGTGTGTTTGTTCTTTCAGGCCTGTTAGTTCTCAACACTTTCTGTTTTAAATATCTTGGTTTAAATAAACTCATTATTTTTTTGAAAGCATGTCTGCAAGCGCTTCCTTTTTGGATTTTTTAATTATTTGTGTCACCGCTCAGTATCAGTAAGTTATCTTGCCTTGAGGTTTATGATTTTTAACTCCACAGGTCCCTTTACACT
>JAFBJY010001340.1:0-27650 GCA_016801885.1 Toxotes chatareus
TTCAACTCCTCAACCTAACCCGCCAGTGCCTCCTCTGGGAAATCGCTGTCGCCCGGGCCCCTAACCTAACCTAATCCTCCCCTAACCTAACCATAACCCCATTGTTGGTGTGCCTAACCCTAACCCTAAGCCCTATCCCTATTCTAACCCTAACCCTGGATCTCTCTCTACGGATATGTTAGTCAATGGTCCCCTGCATAAGAAAGCAAAATAAATAAATAAAACAAATAAGTTTATACCCAGAAATGGAAGAACATAATCCGAGACAGATAGAGGTAAATGAAGGTAGGGTTGGTTTAAGGTAAAAAGGAAGGGAAGGGTTAATTGGATTCTAAAACAAAACAGGTAGAATTTTAAACCTAAAATTGGAAACTAAAAACTTAGGGGGCGGAGCAAAAGGGTATATAAAGCAAGAGCCGGTGAAAAATTGGCAAAAACAAATTAACAAGCGCAAAGAGAAGGTGCTAGGGCCTGAGGAAGGCTAACTAAGGCGAAGCGTTGCCCGTAAGCACCAGAAATTAGAAAACTAAATTAAGAAGAACAATGCCTTAGCAAAGAAGAAAACCTAAGCAAAGAAGAAGGCATAAAATGAGAAAAAAGAAGGCAAAAGGCAGCCATTACGAAGAAAAACCAAGCAGCAAGAAAACTAACTACAGATAAGCTAACTAAAGGCTAATTTTTTGAGCAGCTGGCTAAGCTAATTAAAAGGCTAAAACAGCAAACTAAAAACAAGTAAAGCTAAATTAAGCTAACAAAACAAACTGAAGACACTAACTAAAAGTAAGATTGGAAGCTAATTGTGGCTAATTTTATTGGGAACTCGAGGCGACAGCGTTGCCTAGAAGTCGAAGGACAGTGCATTCTCCTGTTTCCCTCTTAGAGGAGATAGGTTCAACTCCTCAACCTAACCCCCTAACCTAACCCCTAACCTAACCTAACCTCTTTACCCCTAACTAACCTAACCCCTAACCTAACCTAACCTAACTTTCATCATTTATTTTAGCCCCAACCCTAATTAATAATCCTAACCTAACCACTTTAATTATTTATTTTAAAGAGAAAAAAACCCACACCTAACCCCTAACCTAACCCTAACTCCATATATGATTTTGAAAAAACATCTCATAAAATCACTACCAATCGACTCAAATGGTCTGAAACGTGCTCCTAACTACTTTCTGGAGGAAGTTTTTCGGCTGTGACACTTAGTCATTTTTCCACTCAGGTTAGCATGCTGCGATCTGATTGGACGAGCGTTTTCTTGAATAACTCCCGAACCGTACATCCTAGACACTTGGAAACCACGTTCGTCTAATATAATTCGACCATTCTGCATCCAACGGTACCACCCACGACTCTCTACGACCTTCCTGTCCGGAGATACAGGAAAAACAAACTTTATTTCGGCCATATCTCCGGACTCGAACGTTGTACAGGCTCGAGGTGGTACCAATAAACCCGTACCCGAAAATAGGGGGTACAAGGTGGTTTCATGTCTCTACGACCTTCCGTTCCCGAGATATGCACCTTTGAAGTTATCGTGGGAAAGAGGGTGACGATAGGTGGTTTTCATCCCTTAACCCTAACCTAACCTAACCCTTCTAACCCTAATCCCCTAACTAATCTAATTTAACCTAGCCCTAACCCTAACCTAATCCTAACCCTAACCACTTTAATTATTTATTTTAAAGAAAAAAAACCCACCTAACCTAACCCCTAACCCTAACTCCATATATGATTTTGAAAAACATCTCATAAAATCACTACCAATCGACTCAAATGGTCTGAAACGTGCTCTAACTACTTTCTGGAGGAAGTTTTTCGGCTGTGACATAGTCATTTTTCCTCAGGTTAGCATGCTGCGATCTGATTGGACGAGCGTTTTCTTGAATAACTCCCGAACCGTACATCCTAGACACTTGGAAACCACGTTCGTCTAATATAATTCGACCATTCTGCATCCAACGGTACCACCACGACTCTCTACGACCTTCCTGTCCGGAGATACAGGAAAAACAAACTTTATTTCAGCCATATCTCCGGACTCGAACGTTGTACAGGCTCGAGGTGGTACCAATAAACCCGTACCCGAAAATAGGGGGTACAAGGTGGTTTCATGTCTCTACGACCTTCCGTTCCCGAGATATGCACCTTTGAAGTTAGCCTTTAATTTTTTTGCTTTAGAATTGAAAAATACATTAAAACCTATTGGGATTCGGTAAATATAGGGTTAACGAAAAAGGCGATTGAAAAAAACAAAAAGGCGATTGAAAAAACTAAAAGACGATCGAAAAACTAAAACATTTAGAAGCTTGTAACTTAGGAAAGGGAGGGTATATAAAGGGAGGGACTTAAGAATTGGCTCATTCTTGCTTTGACTCTCAAAGGGAAACATCTCTTGCAGTCAGACAGCAGCTCTTTTGTTTTTCACACGTGCCCAGCCTGAAGAAGACCGATTGACGGTCGAAGCGTCGCGTTAGGCACGTGATTTTATATTGGCCATTTGATTTATTGTGTTTTTTTGATATTTTGATTTTGATAAATAAAAGTTTTTGATTTATTGTATAAACAGTTTTTCTTTCCTCTTTTTGGAAAGTATTTTTAGTTTATTGTTATTTTGGATATAAAAACATTTAAAAGTACAAAAAAAGACAAAAGAAAAAAGACAAAAACATAAAATAATTAAAATAAAAGAAGATTTGATTTAGTTTATTGAAATAATTTGAGTTTTGACTTGAAAACAATTTAGTTTGTGATAGTTTTTCCTTTCTCCTTTTGAGAAAGTGTTTTGAATTAATTAAAAAAAGACAAATAAAGACAGAAGACAGATTTGATTTACAGTTTTCTTTTAATAATTTCATTTAAAATATATACAACAAAACCTACGACACAACATAAACAAAACAAACAACCATGATGGGCCGGGGCTGGGCGGAATGCGGTATGGCCAGCATAGCGCTTCCGTCAACAGCAGAGGTCAGTTTAGTGTGGGACCCTCGAAATTCGAGGACCGTGCACTTCCTGTCTCCCTACGGGAGATGGGTTCAGCTTCTCTCAAAAAAAAGAAAAAAAAAATGGTAAAATAAGAAAATAGAAAAGAAAAAGGTAAAAAAAAAAATCAAATCCCAAAAAAGAAAGAAGAAAAACCAAATCGGTAAAAGAAATAAATAAGTCAAGTATGGGAAAAAAGAAAAAATAACGGATTGAAAAGGGGTTTAAAGGGAATAAAAGGGAAAGGGAAATTTCAAAAATTTCAATTGGAAAAAAAAAAGAAAATTTGAAACTAAATTTAGGAGTGGGGCTTAGGGATATAAAAAAAGGGAAAAAGCCTGAACATTCATTCCACAGAAAAATAAAGCGAACAAACAAAAGGTGCCTGGGCCCGAGGGGAAAAAATATCGTTGCCCCCACCTAAAAAAAAGGGAAGAAAAAAAAAAGCAGAAAAGAAAAGAAAACCAAATAAGGAAGAAGAACAAAAGAAAAACTAAAAAGAAAAAAACTAAAAGAAAATACCTGTGGCGTGAAATAAAACTAAACAAAGAACTAACTAAAAGCTAACTGTGGCTAATTTTGGAAAAAAAAAAGGAAATATCCAAAAACAATGAGAAGGCTAACTATGGCCCAATTTTTTTTTTAGGGTCCATTCAGGGTGGCCCGGGCGGGGTGAAGGACCCTCATCTCCCGTCCTCTTAGAGGGGAAGGGTTCCCCCTCAAACCTAACCCCCAGTCCTCCCGGCCATGGTGCCCCGGACTCCTGAACCCACCCCAATCTCCCCCCTAACCTAACCCACAACCCCAATTGGGACATCCCCCCCTTCCCCCCATCCCAACCTAACCTAACCCCAACCCCAGGGCAGCATGAAAAATAAATAAATAAATAAAGAAAAAAGCCTGGGCTGAAATGGAAAAGAAGAAGAAAAAGAAAAAAGAAATAAAGAAGAATAGAAGAAGCCAATAAGCTAAGCGAAAAATACAAGTCCCAAAAAAGGAAAGAAGAAAAAAAAATCCATAAAAAATAAATAAGTCAATTGGAAAAAAAGAAAACCAAGTAAAAAGGAGGTATTGAAAAGGTTAAAGGGTAATAGGAAGGAAGGAAAAACAAATTACAATTGGAAAAAAAAAAGGCAACATTTTAAAACTAAATTTGGTGGAGCTTAGGGATATAAAAAAAACGAACAAGCCTAACTTTATTACAGAAAAATAGGGAAAAAACAAAAAAGGGGCCTGGGCCTGGGGAAGACCAAAATAGGTCAACTTGCCCCAGCACCCAAAAGCACAAAAAGGGAAAAAACTAAAGGGCAAAAAGGGGAAAATGAAAACCCAAAAAAGGGGAAAAAGCTAACAAAAAAGCAAATAAGCTAAAAAAAAAACTAAAAAGAAGAATACCTTTGGCAGTGAAAATAAACTAAACAAAAAACAACTAAAACTAACGGGGTAATTTTTGGAAAAAAAAAGGCAAATATAAAAAAAAAATGGGGAAAGGTAACTATGGCCCAATTTTTTTGGGTCCATTCAGGGGGGGGGCCCCGGGCTGGGGTGGGGCCGTGCATCTCCTGTCCTCTTGAGGGTGGTTCCCCCCAAACCTAACCGAATTCCTCCCTTGGCCCTTTTTGCCCCGGACTCCCGAACCCCAACCCCAAAATTTTCCTCCCAACCTAAAACACCCCCAATTGGGACATCCTCCCATCCCCCATCCCCCCTCTAACCCCAACCCCCAGGGGGAGCATGAAGATAAATAAATAAATAAAAAAAAGCCAAGAAACGAAATGAAGAAAAAGGAAAAAAAAAAAAAGCCAAGTAAGCAAATAAAAAAAATAAAAAACCAAGTAGGCTGAAGCGAAAAATACAAGTCAAATAAGGAAAAGAAGAAAAAAACCAATGGCATAAAAAATAAATAAGTCCCAAATAAAATAAAAAACCAATAAACTTGGGATTAGAAAAGGGGTTAAAAAATAATAGGAAGGAAGAAATTACAAATTAAAATTTGGGAAAAAAAAAAACGAACATTTTAAACTAAATTTAGGATGGGCAGGGATATAAAAAAAGGGAAAAACCTGAACATGTCATTACCACAAAAGAAGAAGGGGAACAGGCAAAATGCCTGGGCCTAGGGAGCCAAAAAATAAAGCGTTTCCCCGCACCTAAAACAAAAAAGGAAGAAAATAAAAGAAAAATCGAAGATGAAAACCAAATAAGGAAGAAGCTAACAAAACAAATAAGCTAAATAAAAACAACTAAAAAAAAGAAAACCTTGCAGTAAACTAAACTAAAAAAAGAACTCTAAAACTCTGTGGCTAATTTTTGGAAAAACAAGGGCAAATTCCCAAAAAAAAGAGAAAAGGGTAACTATGGAATTTTTTTTAGGGGTCCCCTTCAAGGGTGGCGGCCGGGTGGGGTGGGAAGGCTCTCCTGTCCTCTTAAGGATGGTTCCCCCTCAAACCTAACCCCCAGTGCCCCCCTTGGCCGGGGGTTTCCTGGACTCCCGAACCCAACCCAAAATTCCCCTCCTAACCCACAACCCTTTGGGGCATCCCCCTTCCCCCATCCCAACCCCTAACCCCCAACCCCCAGGGCAGCATGGGAAAAAATAAAAAAATAAAAAAAAAAAGAAGCCAAATAGGGTGAAATGAAGAAAAAAAGAAGAAAAAAAACCAAATAGGCTGAAATAGAAAATGAAGAAAAGATGAACAAGAAAACAAGTCAAATAAGGAAAAAGAAAAAAAGCCAATGGAAAAAAAATAAATAAGTCCAAGTGGGAAAAAAAGAAAACCAAGTAAGGCAGGTATTAGAAAAGGGGGTTAAGGTAATAAAAGGAAAGGGAAAATTAAAAATTTCAAATTTGGAAAAAAAAAAAAAAAGAACATTTTAAACTAAATTTAGGAGTGGAGCTTAGGGATTAAAAAAAGCGAACAACCTGAACGTTTATTCCACAGAAGAAGTAAAGCGAACAGAAGCAAAAATGCCTGGGCCGGGAAGACCAAAATATCAAAAGTTGCCCGGCCCCCTAAAAAGCACAAAAAAAGGGAAAAAACTAAAGGCAAATCGAAGATGAAAAACCCAAAAAAGGAAGAAGCTAACAAAACTAAACTAAATAGAAAAACTTAAAAAAGAATACCCATGAAACTAAACTAAACAAAGAACAAATAAATAACTGTGGCTAATTTTTGGAAAAACAAAAGGGGGAAAAATCAAAAACAATGAGAAATAACTTTTGGAATTTTTTTAGGGTCCATTCAAGGGTGGCGCCCGGGCTGGGTCAAGGGCCGTGCATCCCTGTCCTCTTAGGAAGGGGTTTACACCTCAAACCCTAACCAGTGCCTCCCGCCCTGGAGTTTGCCCTGGACTCCCCGCCCAACCCCAAACCCCCCCTAACCCCCCCCTACACCCCCAATTGGGACTCCACCCCCTTCCCCCATCCCAACCTAACCCCCAACCTAACCCCAGGGCGCATGAAGATAAATAAATAAATAAAGAAAAGCCAAGTAGGCTGAAATGAAAAAAAAGAAGAAAAAAGAAGCCAAAGTGAAATAAAGAAAAAAATAAAAAAAGCCAATGGCTGAACAAAAAAAATACAAGTCCAAATAAGGAAAAAAAAGAAAAGCCAATGGAAAAAAATAAATAAGTCCAAGTAGAAATAAGAAAACCCAAATAAAACAGGTATTAGAAAAGGTTAAAAATAATGGAAGGGGAAAGGGAAAATTCAAAAACAATTGGAAAAAAAAAAAAAGAACATTTGAAACTAAATTTGGGTGGAGCTTAGGGATATAAAAAAGGGGAACAAGCCTGAACATGTCATTAAAAAAAGTAAAAAAAGCGAACAGAAGCAAAAGGTCCTGGGGTGGAAGACCAAAATATAAAATTGCCCGGGACCTAAAAACAAAAAGGAAGAAACAAAAACAAATCGGGAAAATGAAAACCAAATAAGGAAGAAGCAACAAAAAACAAATAAGCTAAATAGAAAAAAAAACTGAAGAATATGCGGGGAAACAAATAAACAAAGAACTAACTAAAGCTAACTGGGTTTAATTTTTGGAAAAAAAAAAAAAGGGGAAATATAAAAAACTGGGGAAAAAGGGTAACATGAATTTTTTTAAAGGGGTCCCTTCAAGGGTGGGGCCGGGCGGGGCGAAGGGCCCTGCATCTCCCGTCCCCTTGGGGGGGTTCACTCAAACCTAACCCGGTCCTCCCCTTTGGCCCGGGGGTTCCCTGGCTCCGAACAATTTTCCTCTACCTAACCCTACAACCCCAAATTTTGGGGCATCCCACCTTCCCCCATCTCCCCAACCCTAACCCTAACCTAGGGGCCCTGAAAATAAATAAATAAATAAAGAAAAACCAAGTAGGCGAAATGAAAAAAAGAAGAAAAAAGAAAATGGCTGAAAAAAAGAAGAATAGAAAAGCCAATAGGGTAAACAGAAAAAAAGTCAAATAAGGAAAAAAAGAAAAGCCAGAAAAAGCAAAAAAATAAATAAGGTTGAAAAAAAAAACCAAGTAAGGGAGGTATTGAAAAGGGTTAAAAAAGGGAATAGGAAGGGGAAGGAAAACAAATTACAATTGGAAAAAAAAAAAGCGAACATTTTAAAAATAAATTTGGGGGGGGGGCAGGGGTATAAAAAAACGGCAAGCCTGAACTTCATTCACAGAAAAGTAGAAAAAAGAAGCAAGGGTCCTGGACCCGGGGAAGACCAAAAAAATTGAACTTGCACAGCGCACCTAAAAGCACAAAAAGGAAGAAACTAAAGAAAAAATCGAAGATAAAAACCAAAAAAGGGAAAAAGTAACAAAAAGGGAAAAAAGCTAAATAGAAAAAAATAACTAAAGAAAAAATACCCTTGGATGAAACTAAACAAAAAAAAAACTAAAATAACTTGGTAATTTTGGAAAAAAAGGGCAAAAATCCAAAAACAATAGAAGGCTAACTATGGCCAATTTTTTTTTAGGGGGCCATTCAAGGGGCGGCCGGGCTGGGGTGGGAAAAGGGCCGTGCATCTCCTTCCTCTTGGGGAAGGGTTCCCCCCAAACCTAACCCCCAATGCCTCCCCAGCCCAAATTGGTGCCCCGGACTCCTAAAGCCCAAATTCTCCCCCCTAACCTAACCACTCAACCTAATTGGGACATCCACCTTCCCCCATCCTAACCTAACCCCCAACCCTAACCCTGGGGCAGCAAAAGATAAATAAAAAAATAAAGAAAAGCCAAGTAGGCTGAAATGAAAAAAAGAAGAAAAAAAAAGGGGGGGAAAAAAAAAAGAAAAGAAGAAGCCGTCGAAACGAAAAATACAAGTCAAATAAAAAAAAGAAAAGCCAAACGGCAAAAAAAATAAAATAAATCCAAATATGGAAATAAAGAAAACCAAATAAAAACAGGTATTAAAAAGGTTAAAAGGGAATAGGAAGGAAGGAAATTACAAATTAAAATTTGGAAAAAAAAAAAACGAACATTTGAAACTAAATTTAGGGTGGAGCTTAAAAGGGTATAAAAAAAAAAACCTGAAAATTTTTACAGAAGAATAAAGCAAAAAAAGGTGCCTGGGCCCGGGGAAGACCAAAATATGGCTTTTTCCCCGCACCTAAAAACAAAAAAGGGAAAAAACTAAAAAAAGGAAAAGCCGAAGAAGAAAACCAAAAAGGAAGAAGTAACAAAAAAGCAAATAAGCTAAATAGAAAAAATAACTAAAAAAAAGAATACCTTGGCAGTGAAATAAATAAACAAAAAAACTAACTAAAGCTAACTTGGCTAATTTTTGGAAAAAAAAAAGGCAAATATAAAAACAATGAAACTAACTATGGCCAATTTTTTAGGGGGGCCATTCAAGGGGGGGCGGCCGGGCTGGGGTGAAGGGTCATCTCCTGTCCTCTTAAAGGGTGGTTCCCCCTCAAACCTAACCCCAAGTGCCTCCCTTGGCCCTTGTTTCCCGGCTCCTGAACCCCCCCAAATTCCCCCCTAACCTAACCACTACAACCTTTGGACATCCCCCCCCTATCCCTCATCCCCCAACCCAACCCTAACCCTGGGGGAGCATGAAGATAAATAAATAAATAAAAAAAGAATAAAAGGGTGAAAAAGGAAAAAAAAGAAGAAAAAAAGCCAAGTAGGCTGAAATAAAAAAAGAATAGAAGAAAAGTGGCTGAACGAAAAATAAAGTCCAAATAAGGAAAAAAAAAAAGCCCAAATGGCATAAAAAAAAAATAAGCCAAAAGAAATAAAAAAAAACCCAAATAAGGCTTAGGTATTGAAAGGGTTAAGGGAATGGAAGGGGAAGGAAAAACAAATTACAATTGGAAAAAGAAAAAAAAGGGAAAATTTTTAAAAATAAATTTAGGGTGGGCTTAGGGATATAAAAAGGGGAACAAACCTGAACATTCATTCACAGAAGAAATAAGCGAACAGAAGAAAAAAGGCCTGGGCCTGGGAAAAAAAAATAGGGGGGATTGCCCCCGGGGACCTAAAAACACAAAAAAGAAACTAAAGGCAGAAATCCGGGAAATGAAAACCAAAAAAAAGGGAAAAAGCTAACAAACAAATAAGCTAAATGAAAAACTAACAAAGAAGAATACCTGCAGGGTTTAAAATAAACAAAAAAAACTAAAGCTAACTTGGCTAATTTTTTTGGAAAAAAAAAAGGGCAAATATGCCAAAAACAATGAGAAGGTAACTTGAATTTTTTCGGGGGTCCCCTTCAAAAGGTGGCGGCCGGGCTGGGGTCGAAGGACCCTACCCTGTCCTCTTAGAGTGGTTCACACCTCAAACCTAACCCCCAGTGCCTCCCCTTGGCCCAGTGTTCCCGGACTCCCGAACCCCCAAATTCTCCTCCCAACCCCCCACACAACCCTAATTGGGAATCCTATCCCTCATCCCCAACCCCAACCCCAACCTAACCTAGGGGGAAAGGGAAATAAATAAATAAATAAAGAAAAGCCAAGTAGGCTGAAATGAAGAAAAAGAAGAAAAAAGCCAAGTACTGAAATAAAAAGAATAGAAGAAGCCAAAAATGAAACGGGAAAAACAAGTCAAATGGAAAAAAAGAAAAAACCAAATAAAAAAAATAAATAAGTCCCAAAATTTGGGAAAAAAAAAAAAAAATGGCTTAGGTATTGAAAAGGGTTAAAAGGGAATAGGGAAGGGGAAGGGAAAATTTCAAATTACAATTGGAAAAAAAAAACGAACATTTGAAACTAAATTTGGGGGGGGGAGCTTAGGGATATAAAAGGGGAACAAGCCTGAACATGTCATTCCACAGAAAAGTAAAACGAAAAAAACAAAAAAGGGGCCTGGGCCCGAGGAAGACAAAATGGTCAACGTTGCCCCGCGCCCAAAAACAAAGAAAAAAAAAATAAAAAAGGGGAAAATTTTGGGAAAATGAAAACCAAATAAGGAAGAAGCTAACAAAAAGCAAATAAGCTAAATAAAAAACTCTAAAGAAGAATACCTGTGGGAGTGAAACTAAAATAAACAAAAAAACAATAAACTAACGGGCTAATTTTGGAAAAACAGAGGGAAATATCAAAAACAATAGAAGGCTCTTGGAATTTTTTCAGGGTCCATTTAAAGGGGGGGCCCCGGGGTGGGATGAAGGGGGGTGCATCTCCTGTCCTCTTAAAGGGGGTTCCCCCTCAAACCTAACCGAGTCCTCCCGGGCCCGGTGTTTCCTGGCCCGAACCCCCCCAAATTCTCCTCTAACCACCCCCCTAATTTGGGGCATCCTACCCCCCACCTTCTTCCCCCCCAAAGGGGCAATGAAGATAAATAAAAAAATAAAAAAAAGAAAAAAGTGGGAAAAAGAAAAAAAGAAGAAAAAAAAGCCAAGTAGGCAAATAAAAAAGAAAAGAAAAAAACCAAAGGTGAAACGAAAATACAAGTCCAAATAAAGGGGAAAAAGAAAAAAAATAAAAAAAAATAAATAAGTCAAGTATGGAAATAAAAAACCAATAAAAGGGTATTAGAAAAGGGGTTAAAAAATGGAAGGAAGAAATAAAATTACAATTGGAAAAAGAAAAAAGAACATTTTAAAAAATAAATTTAGGAGTGGGCAGGGATATAAAAAACGAACAACCAACATTCATTTACAGAAGAATAAAGGGGAAAAAGCAAAGGTCTGGGCCCAGGGGAAAAAAAAAAATGCTTGCCCACAGGGACCTAAAAACACAAAAAAGGGGAAAAACTAAAGGGAAATCATGAAGATGAAAACCAAATAAGGAAGAAGTAACAAAAAAGGGAAATAAGCTAAAAAGAAAAAAATAATGAAGAAAACCTGTGGCAGTGAAAATAAAATAAACAAAAGAACTAACTAAAGCAACTTGGCTAATTTTGGAAAAAAAAAAAAAATATCAAAAAAAAATGAGAAGGGTAACTATGGCCAATTTTTTTAGGGGGGCCATTCAAAGGGTGGCCCGGGCCCGGGGTGGGTGAAGGGTGTCCCTGTCCTCTTAGGATAGGGTTTACACCTCAAACCTAACCCCCCATTCCCCTTGGCCCGGGTGCCCTGGACTCCCAACCCAAAATTTTCCCCTCCCCAACCACTACAACCCCAATTGGGGGCATCTCCTATCCTCTCCCAACTAACTAACCCCAACCCTGGGGCACATGAAGATAAATAAATAAATAAAGAAGAAGCCAAGAGTGAAATGAAGAAAAAAAAAGAAAAAAAAGCCAAAGGCAAATAAAGAAGAATAGAAAAAAAATAGGCTGAAGAAGAAATACAAAATAAAAAAGGAAAAAAGAAAAGCCAATGGCATAAAAAAAAATAATAAAATATGAAATAAAAAACCCAATAAAAGGGAGGGATTAGAAAAGGGGTTAAGGGAATGGAAGGAAGGAAAAAAATTGGAAAAAAAAAAGAACATTTAAAATAAAATTTTGGGGGGCCAGGGGAAAAAAAAAGGGGAAAAAGCCCAAACATGTCAAGACAGAAAAGGGAAAGGGAAAAGAAGCAAAAGGTGCCTGGGCCCGAGGGAAAACCAAAATAAATTAAAACTTCCCCCACCCTAAAAAACCAAAAAAGGGAAAAACTAAAAAGTACCCGGAAAATAAAAAAAAAAGGAAGAAGCTAACAAACAAATAAACTAAATAAAAAAACTAACAAGAAAAACCTGTGGCGTGAAACTAAACTAAACAAAGAACTAACTAAAAACCTTTGGCTAATTTTGGAAAAAAAAAAGGGAAATATCCAAAAAAAATGAGAAAAGGCTAACAAAGCCAATTTTTTCAGGGGGCCATTTAAGGGGGGCGGCCCCCGGGGTGGGGTGGAAAAGGGCGTGCATCTCTGTCCTCTTAGGTGGTTCACCTCAAAACCCCCCCGCCACCCCTTGGCCCCGGTGTTTTCCTGGACCCCGAACCCAAACTCCTCCCCTACCACACCCTAATTGGGGCCACCTCCTATCCCTTCCTAACCCCCCTAACCCCAGGGGGAGCAGAAAATAAAAAAATAAAAAAGAAGAAATGGGGGAAAAAAAAAAAGAAGAAGAAAAAGAAGAATGGCTGAAATAAAGAAGAATAGAAGAAGCCAAAGGGGAAACGAAGAAAAACAAGTCAAATAAGGAAAAAAAGAAAAAACCAAGTCGGCAAAAAAAAAAATAAGTCCCAAATTAAATAAGAAAACCAAGTAACTTGGTATTAGAAAAGGGTTAAATAATAGGAAGGGGAAAGGAAATTTCAAATTTCAATTGGAAAAAGAAAAAGGCAACATTTAAACAAATTTAGAATTGGGGCAGGGGTATAAAAGAACAACCCGCATGTCATTCCACAAAAAAGTAAAAAGCCCAACAGAAGCAAAATTTCCCGGCCCGGGAACCAAAATAGGGAAAATTCCAACACCTAAAAAACCAAAAAAGGGAAAAAACTAAAAAAAACCCTCGCCGAAAATGAAAACCAAAAAAAAATAACAAACAAATAAATAAATAAAAACTAACTAAAGAAGAATCCTGTGGCAGTGAAACAACAAAAAAAGAACAACCCTTCGTAAATTTTTTGGAAAAAAGGGCAAATTCAAAAAAAAATAATAACCTGGCTTTTTAACCTAACCCCCTTAAACCTCTTCCCCTTTTTCCCTTAAGAAAGGGTTACCTCCCCTCCCAACCCCCCTGGGTGGCTTAATTTTTCTTCCCCAACCCCCCCCCTAACCTAACCAATAACCCCCTAATTTGGGTGCTTAGCCCCCAACCCCCAACCCCCAAATTCCCTAACCCAACCTCCCATTGTTGGGGGGCCCCCTTTAATAAATTATTTAACAATAATTTTCGGGAAAGAGCAAATTTCCCCCGATAAAAAAGCAAAATTAAATAAAAAAAAAGTTTTATCCCAAAATGGGAAAAAAATAACCAAAATGGGTAAATAAAAGGGAAAAAGGGTTTTTAAAAAAGGGAAGGAAGGGTTGGACAAAACAAAACAAAGGGGAAAAACCCAAAAATGGAAAATAAAAACTTGGACAAAATTAAAACAAATAAGAATTGGGAAAAAAAAAACAAAACCAAAGAAAGGCATGAAAAAGGGTAATAAGGGAAAAAAGCCCCTAACACAAAATTAAAAAAAAAATTAAAAAAAAAATGTTGAAAAAAGGCCCGCAAAAAGAAAGGGGAAAAAAAAAAAAACCCCAAAGCCCAAAAATTAAAAAAAACCAAAAAAACTAAAAGATAAGCTAATGGCTAATTTTTTAGAGGAACTAAAAAAATCCCCAAACAAAAACAAATGCAAATTGCTTTAAAAAAAAAGAAACCTAACTAAAAAATTAACTTTTGGAAAAATTTTTTTGGGCCCGAGCCAACTTCCTATCCCCCTGCATTCCCTGTTTTTCCCCAAAATGGGCCTCCCCCCTAACCGATCCTCCTCGGAAATTTTTCGGGGCCCCTAAAACCCCCAAAATTTAATAAACCCAAATTGTTTTCCCCAAAATAAGCCCCCATCCAACCTAAAGGTTTTAAGATATTTTTATAAGGTTGATAAACAAAAAAATAAATAAAAAAAAAATTTTTGGAAAACTAAAAAAATAAAGGAAATGAAGGGGGTTAATAAAAAAAAGGGAAGGAGGGTTCAAAAAAAAAAGAAACCCAAAAAAACAAAGGGGAAAACCCAAAAGGGTTGGGGAAAAAAAAAAGAAAAAAAAAAGGGCCCCAAAAGGGAAAATTTAAAAAAAAAAAGAAGAAAAGTTTTGGAAGAAAAAAGAAAAAAAAAAAAAAAAAGAAAAAAGAAAAAAAGAAAGGGAAAAAAAAAAAAAAAAAAGGGGACTAAAAACCAAAACCGAAAAAACAAAAAACAATAAAAAAATTTTAAAAAAAAATAACAAAAAACAAAAAAAAAAAAAGGAAAAAAAAGGAAAAAAAAAAAAGGGAAACAAAAATTTTTGGGGGGCAAAAAATTTTCCCAAAAAATAAAAACAAATTCAACCAAAAAATAAGCCTCTAATAAATTGGGAAAACCCCCCCTTTAAAAAAAAAAACAAAAAAACCCCGGAAAGTAATAAAAAAAAAACCCAAAACCCTTTCCCCAAAAAAAACAACCAACCCAAAAAATTTTTTCCCCAAAGGAATTTAAATTTTTTTTTTTAATAAATAATTTATTTAAAAAAAAAAAAAACCCCCCCCAATAACTAAAATAAATTTAAAAAAAAAAAACCCCAAACCCAAAATGGTTAAATTTAACTAAATTTTTAAAAACTTTTTTTTTAAAAAAACCCCTTTGCCTTTGAAATTTTAAAAAATCTCCAAAAAACCAAAATGCCCAAAGGGTCTCCTAAAACCTTTCCCGGGGTTTTTAACCTCCAAATTTTTAAGGTTCCCTGTTTGGAGGGGGAAAATGGTTTTCCCCACCCCCCCTTCCTTTTCCCTATTTTTAACCAAACCAACCCCCAAAAACCCCCCTTTTCCCTTTTCCAATTTAAAGAAAAAACAACCCCAAAATTTTTATTTTAAAAAACCCCCCAAAACCAACCAATAAATTTTTAATTTTTAAAAAAACCCCAAAATTTTTAAAACCTATTATTTTTTTCCCAAAAAAACCCCCCCAACCTTTAAATTTCTAAACCCCCCCCAAATTAGTAATTTTCTATGATTAAAAAAACCCCCCCATTAAAAAACCCCCCTTTTTTAAAAAAACCCCCAAACCCAAATCCTCCAATTTGGAAAAAAAATTTTAAAATTCCCCCCAAATTTCAACGTCCTAAAATACCCTGGGGAAAGTGGCAAATTTTTAGCCTTTTCCCCGAATTATTTTAGGGGTTTTTTGAAAAAACCCCCAAAAATACCCTTTTTTTTTTTTTCCCTTTTTCCCTTTTTTTTCCCCCCTTTTTTTTCCCCCCCAAAAAAACCAAAAACCCCAACCCCTTTTCCCCTTTTATTTTTTTTTCCTAAAAATAAAAGGGAAAGAAAAAAAACAAAAGGGGTTGGGGGAAAGGGTTTTAAATTTAAATACTAAAATTTTTTTTTAACCCCCCCTAAAATTCCTTTTTTTTTTTTTTTTTAATTTTTTAAAAAAAAAAACCCCCAACCTAACCCCAACAAAATTAAAAATTTTTTTTTTTTAAAAAATTTTTCAAAAATTTTCTCAAGGAATTTAAAAGGAAATTTGAAAAAAGTTTTTACCCTTTTTTTTTCCTTAAAAACCCCTTTTTATTTCCCTTTTGGGGTTTTTTCAAAAAAAATTTTTAAAAAACCTTTCTAAAAAAATTTTTTATTTTAAAAACCATTTTTTTTTATTTTAAAAAAAAGATTCCTTAAATTTTTTTCAAAAAAACCAAAATTTTTTTCCCTTTAACCCCTTTAAAAAAAAATTGGGGCCCCCAAATTTAAAAAATTTTCCAAAACCCCAAAAAAATTTTGGGGGGAAATTTTCATTTTTTAAAAAACCCCTTAAAAATTTTTAAATTAATAAAAAAATTTACCCCTTTTAAATTTTTTAAAAATTTTTAAATTTTTTTTTTTTTTTTTTTTTTTTTTTTTTTAAAAAAAATTTTTTAAAAAACCCCTTTTAAAAAAAAAAATAAAAAAAAAAACAAAAAAAAAAAAAATAATTTAAAAATTTTTTTTGAAAAATTTTTTTAACATTAGGTTTTTAAATTTTTTTTGGAAATGGGGAAAAAAGGGGGAAAAAGGAAAAGGGGTTTTTTAAACCCCCTTTTTTAAAATTTTTTTTTTTTTTTTTTTTTTTTTTTAAAAAAAAAAAAATTTTTTTTAAACTTTTCCCCCCTTTGAAAAAGATTTTGGTTCCTTTAAAACCAAAAAAGAAAAAAAATTTTTTTTAATAATAAAATTTTTTTTTTTTTTTTTCCTTTTTTTTTTTTCTTCTTTTTTTTTTTTAGGAAAATAAAGGAAATTTTTTTTTAAACCCTTTTAATTTTAAAACCCAAAATTTTCCCTAACCAACCAACCAATTTTTCTTACAAACTAATTTTTAACCAAAAATCCTAAAAAAAATTTTAAAAAAATTAAACCTAAAATTTTTTTTAAAAAAAAGGGTTTTTTTTTAAAAAAAAACCTAATTTCCAAAAACCTAAAAAAACCAACAAAAAATTTTAATTTAAAAAAAAAATTTTTAAAAAAATAAAAAATTTTAAAAAAAAAAAAGGGGGGGCAAATTTGGGGAAAAAAATTAGGGAAAAGGGGAAAAAGGAAAGGGCCCCAAAAAAATTTTTTTTCTTCCCCCTCAAAAAAACCTGGGGGATGAAAAATAAAAAAGAAAAAAGGGAAAAAAATAGAAAAAAAAAAAAAGGGAAAAAAGGGGGTGAAATAAAAAAAGAAAATTTAGTAAGTGGGGTTTTTTTTTTTTTTTTTGGGGAAAAAAGTTTTTTTAAAAAATAAAAGTTTTTTTGGGAAAAAAAGGGTTTTTGGGGAAAAAATTAAGGGGAAAAAAAAAAAAAAGGGGGGAAAAAAAAAAATAATTAAAAAAAGGGGGAATTTAAAAAAAAATTTCAAACCCAAAAAGAAGTTTTAAAAAAAAAAAAGGGTTTTTGGTTTAAAAAAAAAAAAAAGCGGGGCAAAAAAATAAAAAAAAAAAAAAAAAGAAAAAAGAAAAAAAATAAAAAAAAAAACCAAATAGGAAAAAAAAAAAGAAGAAAAGGAAAAAGAAAAAGGGAGTAAAAAAAAAGAAAAAAAACGGGCTTTTTGGGGAAAAAAAATTAAAAAACCCCCTCTTTTCCCTTTTTTTCCCCGGGGGCCTTTGGGGGCCAGGGCCGGGCCCCCCAACCCCGCCAAAAAGGGAAAAAATGGTTAAAAAACCCCCTTTTAAAAAACCCCCCCCAACCAAATAAATTTTGAAAATTTTTAAAAAAAACCTTTGGGGGAAAAAAAAAAAGGGGCCTCTAAAATAAAAAAAAAAAAGAAAAAAAAAATAAAAATAAAAAACCCAAAAAAACCCCCCAAAAAAAAGGAAAAAAAATAAATAAAAAAAAAAAGCCCTGGGGAAAAAAAAAAAAAAAAAAAAGGGTAAAAAAAGGGGAAAATTAAAAAAAAAAAAGGGAAAAAAAAAATTTAAAAATTTAAAAAAAGGGAAGCCAAAGGGTAAAAAAAAAAATAAAAAATCCCAAGAAAAAAAGAAAAAAAAAAAGGGGAAAAAAAAAAATTAAAAATAAAAAAGAAAAGGAAAAATAAAAAAAAAAAATTAAAAAAAAAGGGGAAAAAACAAAAAAAAAAAATAAATAAAAAAACAAATAAAAGGGCAAATAAAAAAAAAAAATAAAAAAAATTTTAAAAAAAAAAAAAAATGCCCGAAAGACAAAAAAAAAGGAAAACCATCCCAAAAAGGGGGTAAAAAAAAAGAAAATCCCAGAATAGGGAAAAAAAAATAAAAAGCAAAAACCCTTTTTCTAATTTTTTTAAAAAAAACCGAAAAAACCCAAACTCTCCAATAAAATAAGGGTCCCCCCTAAAAAGGGGAAATTCCCCCCAAGGAATTTAAAATTTAAAAAACCAAAATTTTTGGGGGGGGGGAAAACCTTTTCCCCCAAAATAAAAAAATAAGCCCCCCTTCCCAAAAAAAAAACCCCAACCCGGGGAAAAAATTTTAAAAAAAAAGCCATGGGAAAAAAAAAAAAAAAAAATAATAAAGAGGGAAAAAAAAAAATAAATAAAAAAAAAAGAAAAAAAGAAAAAAAAGGGAAAGAAAAAAAAGAAAAAATAAAAAAAAAAGGAAAAAAAAAAAGAAAGGGGTTTTAAAAAAAAGGGGAAAAATTAAAAAAAAAGGAAAAAAAAAAAAAAAAAAAAAAAAGGGGGGAAAAAAATTAAAAAGGGAAAAAAAAAAAAAACCAAAAAAAAAAAGGGGTAAGGGAAAAAAAAAGGGAAAAAAAAGGAAAATTTCCAAAACCCTTAAAAAGGGGGGAGAAATGGGGGGGGAAAAAAGCCCTTTGGGGAAAAAACCCAAAAACCCAATCTTATGAAAAACAACAAAAAAATCCTTGGGAAAAATTTTACGGAACCCCAAAAAGCACGGGAAAAAATTTGGAAAAAAAGGGGGAAAAAAAAAAAAAAGGGAAAAAAAAAAGGGAAAAAAAAAAAAAAACCCAAATAAAAAAAAGAAAAATTTTGGAAGGGAAAAAAAAATTTTAAAAAAAACCTAAAGGCCCCGGTTAAAAAATTTTTAAAAAAAAAAGAAAAAAAAAAAAAAATTTTTTAATAACCCAATTGGGGGCCCCCAAAAAAATTTTAAAAAAAGGGGGGAAAAAAGGGGGACCCGGGCCCAAAAAAAAGGTTTCCCCTCAAACCAAAAGGACCCCGGGGGAAAAAAAAAAAAGGGGGTAAAATAAAACCAAAAAAAAAAACCAAAAAAATTAAAAAAAATAATGGGGGGGAAAAAAAATTAAAAAAAAAAACCCAAAACAATGGGGGAATTTAAAAAAAAAAAAAGGAAAAAGCAAAAAAATGGGAAAAAAAAAGGAAAAACAAGGGCCCAAAAAGGGGGAAAAAAAAAAGGCCCCCGGGAAAAAACCCAAAAAAAAAAAAAAGCCCAAAACGGATAAAAAAATTTGGGAAGAAAAAAATTTTAAAAAAAAAAAAAATAAGGGTAAAAAAAAATTAAAAAATTTTTAAAAAAAAAAAGGGAAATTTTAAATTTTAAAAGGGGGATTAAAAAAAAAAAGGGGAAAAAAAAAGGGAAACCCCAGGAAAAAAAAAGGGGGAAGGCCTGGGGGGCCCCAAAAACACCAAAAAAAAAAAAAAAAAACCCCAAAAAAAAACAAATAAAAAAAAAAAAAAAAAAAAAAGAAAAAAAAAAAATAGGGAAAAAAAACTAATTAAAAAAAAAATGAAAAAAAAAAAAGGGTGGGTTAGAATGGGGGGAAAATTTTAAAAAAACCAAGAAAAATAAAAGGAAAAAAAAAAAAAAAAATGGGGGCTGCATAAACAAAAAAGCCCTTTTTAAAAAGGGAAAACCCAAATAAAGGCCCCCGGGGAAAAAAGCAAAAAAAAACTGAAAATAAATCCCAAAACCCCCGGGAAAAAAAAACAAAAAACTAAAAAACCAAAGGGAATAAAAAAAAAAAAATAAAAAAAAAAGAAAGGAATAGGGGAAAAAAAAAAAAAAAAACCGTTTGGGGAAAAGGGAAAAAAAAAAAAAAGGAAAAACAAAAAAAAAGGGGGAAAAGGGGGGCCCCGGGGGAAAAATTTTCTTTGGGTTTAAAAAAACCAATTTGGGGAAATTTTGAAAATTAAAAAATAACCCTAAAAAGGGGAAAAAAAAAAAAAAACCCCCAAAAAAATAAAAAAAAAAAAAAAAAAAAGGGGAAAAAAAGAAAAAAAAAGGGGAAAAGAAAGGGGAAAGAAAAAAACCGGAAAAGGAAAAAGCCAAATTAAAAAATTCCAAAAAAAAAAAAAAAAAGAAAAAAAAAAAGGAAAGGAAGGGAAAAAAAAAAAAAAAAAAAAAAAGGAAAAATTTAAAAAAGGGGGGCCCCAAATTTAAAAAAAAAATTTAAAAGAAAAATAAATAAAATTTAAAAACCAAAAGAAACCCAAAAAAAAAAAAAAAAAAAACAAAAAAAATTAAAAAAAACAAAAAGGAAAAACTAAAAGGGAAAAAAATTGAAAAACCTGGGAGGAAACTAAACTCCTCTAAAAAGGGGGTAATTTTAAAAAAAATACCCAAAAAAATTGAAAAAAAATTTCCAATTTTTCCCCGGGGGCCCTTAAGGGGGGCCCCCCCAAAACCCCTTTTCCCCTCAAAACCCCAAACCCCCCCCCGGGCCCGGCCATGGGGTTAAAATTAAAAAAAACCCCCTACAAATAAGAAGAAAAAACCAATAATAAAGGGAAAGGGAAAAAAAAAAAAAAAAGAAAAAGGGTGAAAAGAAAAAAAAAAAAAAAAAGAAGAAAAAAAAAGGAAAAAATAAAAAGAAAAAAGCCAAATAAGGAAAAAAAAAACAAGTAAAAAAAGGGGTTTAAAAAAAAAAAAGGAGGAAAAAGGGAAAAAAAAAAAATTGGGAAAAAAAAAAAAAAATTTTAAAAAAAAGGGTATTAGGGGGGAAAAAAAAAAAAACAAAAAACCCGAAAAAGTAACCCAAAAAAAGAAAAAAAAAAGGGGCCGGGGGAAAAAAAAGGGGGCCCCAAAATAAAACAAAAAGGGAAGTAAAAAAAACCAAAAATGAAAAAAAAACCAAAAAAAAAACAAAAAGGGAAATAAAACAAATAAAAAAAAAAAACCTTTAAAAATTGAAAAAAACCAAAAAAAAACCAAAAAACAAAAAACAAAACGGAATCGGGGAATTTGGTTTTGGGGGGGGGCCCCAAGGCCCCCTTTTTCAAAAAATTTAAAAAAAAGGCCCCCTTTTTTCCGGGGTCCCCCTTCCCCTCAACCCACCCCCCTAAAACATAAACCCCGGGGGGGTCCCCCCCCTACCCCTAACCCTTTAAACCTAACCCTAAAGGGGACATAAAAATAAAAAAAAAAAAAAAGAAAAAAAAAAAAAAAGGAAAAAAAAAAAAAGAAAAGAAAAAAAAGGGAAAAGAAAAAAATAAAAAGAAAGGGAAAACAAAAAAAAAAAAAAAAAAAGGAAAAAAAAAAAAAAACCAAAAATAAAAAAAAAAAATAAAAATTTTAAAAAGGGAAAAAAAAAAAAAAAAAAAAGGAAAAAGGAAAAATTAAAAAATAAAAAGGGGGAAGGGGAAAATAAAAAAAACAATTTAAAGAAAAAAAAAAGGAAAAAAAAACCCTAAAAGAAAAAAAAATTGGGAAAAAAAAAGCAAAAAGTAATTTTAAACCGAAAAAACAAAAAAAAAAAAACCCCAAAGAAAAACCGACAAAAAACAAAAAAATAAAGCCTTTTCCAAAAAAAACAAAAAGGGGAAAAAAGAAAAGGGAAAAAAGGGTTTTTAAACCAAATTAAAAATCCCGGGGAAAACCCCCCTTTTTTGGGGGCCCAACCCAAAAAAACTTTCCCAAAAAACAAAATTTTAACTTCCCCCTTTTTTTAAAAAAAAAAAAATTTTTAAAAAAAAAAAAAGGGGCAAAAAAAAAAAAAAAAAAAAAAGGGGGGGGGGGGAAAAAGGGGGAAAAAAAAAAGCTTTGAAGAAAAAAACCAAGATTAAAAAATAAAGTCCAAAAAAGGAAAAAAGAAAAACCAAAAAAAATAAAAAAAAAATAAAAAATTAAAAAAAAATTAAAAAAAAAAAGGGGGAAAAAAAAATTTTAAAAAAAAAAAAAAAAAAAAAATTATTTTTAAAAAAAAAAAAAAGGAAAACCCAAAAGGAAAAAAAAAAAAAAAATTTTAAAAAAGCCAAAAAAGGGTTAAAACAAACAAAAAAAAAAAAAGGAAAAAATAAAAGGGAAAAAGAAAGAAAAAAAAAACCGGGGGAAACCAAAAAAAAAAAATAAATTAAAAAAAAAATTAAAATAAAAAAACAAAGAAAAAAAGGGAATTTGGGTTAATTTGGGGGGGGGAAAAACGGGGTTGGGGGAATTTCCCCAAAATGGGGTTTGGGGAAAACCCCAACCTGAACCCCAAATCCTTCCCAAACCTCCAAAAAAACCCCAAAAAACCAGGGCCCCTAAACCCCCAAAAAAAGGGGGGAAAAAAAAAAAAAAAGGGAAGTGAAAAAAAAAAGAAAAAAAAAAAGGGAAAGGGAAAAAAAAAAGAAAAATAGAAAAACCTAAAAAGAAAAACGTAAATGGAAAAAAAAAAAAAAAAAAAAAAACAATAAAATAAAAAAGGGGAAAATTGGAAAAAAGGGAAAATAATAAAGGAAGGAAATAATTTTTTGGAAAAGAAAAACGGGATTTTTTGGGGGGGGAAAAAAACAAACCCCGCTGTTTCCCCAAAAAAAAGAAAGGGGGCCCCAAAAAAAAAATTTTCCAAAAACCCCAAAAAAAAAAACCCCCAAAAAAGCCTAAAGGAAAAAATAAAAAAATAACAAAAAAAAAAGGGCAAATAAAAAAAAAAATAAAAAAAAGGGGGAAATGGCTAAAAAGAAAAAAAAAAAGGGCAATTTTGGGAAAAAAAAAAAAAAAAAAAAAAAAACTAGGGAAAATTTTTAAGGGGCCCCCGGGGGGAAAAGGGGGGCTTTTAAAGGTTTTCCCTAAAAACCAATCCCCCCTTTTTTTGGGGGGGGGGGGGATTCCAAAAAAAAATTTTAACCAACCATAAAACTAATTGGAACCCTAATTCCCCCAAAAAACCCTCCCCAAAGGGGAGGAAAAAAAAAAAAAAAAAGGTGGGGGAAAAAAGAAAAAAGGAAAAAAGGGCCAAAGGCAAATAAAAAAAAAAAGAAAAAAAAGGGAAAAAAAAAAAAGAAAAAAAAAAAAATAAAGGAAAAAAAAAAAGGAAAAAAGTAAAAAAAAAAAATTTAAAAAAAAAAAAAAAGGGGGGAAAAAAAAAAAAGGGAACAATTTAAAAAAAAAGGGGGAAAAAAAAGCCGAAAAACAAAGAGAAAAAAAAGGGGGGGAAAAACCAAAATTTTTCAAAGGGCCTTCCCTGGCCCCCCGGGGGAAAAACTAAAACCCCCCCAAGAAAAAAATAAAAAAACCAAAAACTCTTGGCTAATGGGCCTGTCGGAAAAAAACAAAAAAAACCCCAAAACACAACCCTTTCAAAAAAAAAAAACAAAAAATCCAAAAAAAAAAAAAAGGGGGGGGGGGGCCAAGGGGGGGCCCCCGTGAGAAAGGAAAGGACCCCCTTTTTTAAATAAAAAAAAAAAACCGCAAACCTTAAACCCAAAACCCTCCCAAAAAAAAAAACCCCCCTAAAAAATAATCCGGGAAAAGGAAAAAAGAAAAAAGGGAAAAAAAAAAAAAAAGTTTGGGGAAAAAAACCCTACCCCAAAAAAAAAAAAGGGGGCCCAAAATTTAAACAATTTAAAAAAGAAAAAAATTAAAAAGGGGTAAAAAAAGGGGGGGAAAAAAGGTTAAATTTTGAAAAAAAAAAGGGGGAAAAAAAACAAAAAAAAAAAATTGGCCGGGGAAAACAAAAGTAAAAAAGGGGCGGGGGTTTTCCCAAAAAAAAAAAAAAAAGGGCCAAAAAACTAAAATAAAAACCAAAAAGGAAAAAATAAAAAGAAACAAGCCAAAAAAAAACCAAAAAAAAAAAGAAAAAAAAAAAAAAACCCCCAGAAAAAAAAAAAAAAAAACCCCAAAAAAAACGGCTTTTTTCACAGCGTGTGCCCTGAAAATGCCACACAGTACAAATCACAGAAACATACTTGAAAACTCTGCAAAATGCTTCTTCTAATGTAAAATAGTGTTTCCATGCTGGAAACAGTCTTATTTTGACGCCAGCAGCACATTTGATACAAAGCTGTCATTTTCAGCTCAAACGGTAAATTTCACCGTTCCTGGCCATATGAGACTATTTTCACAGCGTTTGCCCTGAAAGTGCCACAGTACTGCAGATGAAGAAACATACAGGGAAAACTCTGCAAAATGCTTCTTCTAATGTAAAATAGTGTTTCCATGCTGGAAACAGTCTTATTTTGACGCCAGCAACATATTTTAGAAACACCGTTCATTTCAGCACTAAACGGCTGAAACTTGCCGTTTTCAGCGTTTCCAGCCATTCTCTGTGTGTCTGGGACACAGCGTGTGCCCTGAAAATGCCACACAGTACAAATCCACAGAAACATACTTGAAAACTCTGCGAAATGCTTCTTCTAATGTAAAATAGTGTTTCCATGCTGGAAACAGTCTTATTTTGACGCCAGCAGCACATTTGATACAAAGCTGTCATTTCAGCTCAAACGGTAAAATTCACCGACTGTTTTTCCGTTTGGCCATATGAGACTGCAGATGAGAAAACACACGGGAAAACTCTGCAAAAATGCTTCTTCTAATGTAAAAATAGTGTTTCCATGCTGGAAACAGTCTTAGTTACTTTTGACGCCAGCAACATATTTTAGACACACCGTTCATTTCAGCACTAACTGACTGAAACTTGCCGTTTTTAATCGTTTCCATTGACGCCATTCTCTGTGTGTTCCGGCTCACGGACACAGCGTGTGCCCTGAAAATGCCACACAGTACAAATCATGAAACATACTTGAAAACTCTGCGAAATGCTTCTTCTAATGTAAAATAGTGTTTCCATGCTGGAAACAGTCTTATTTGACGCCAGCAGCACATTTGATACAAAGCTGTCATTTCAGCTCAAACGGTAAAAATTTCACCGTTCCTGGCCATATGAGACTGTCTTTTCACAGCGTGTGCCCTGAAAATGCCACACAGTACAAATCACAGAAACATACTTGAAAACTCTGCGAAATGCTTCTTCTAATGTAAAATAGTGTTTCCATGCTGGAAACAGTCTTATTTTGACGCCAGCAGCACATTTGATACAAAGCTGTCATTTCAGCTCAAACGGTAAAATTTCACCGTTCCTGGCCATATGAGACTGTTTTTCACAGCGTGTGCCCTGAAAAATGCCACAGTACAAATCAGAGAAACATACGGGAAGAAAACTCTGCAAAATGCTTCTTCTAATGTAAAATAGTGTTTCCATGCTGGAAACAGTCTTATTTTGACGCCAGCAACATATTTTAGAAACACCGTTCATTTCAGCACTAACTGACTGAAACTTGCCGTTTTTAAGCGTTTCCAGCCATTCTCTGTGTGTCTGGGACACAGCGTGTGCCCTGAAAATGCCACACAGTACAAATCACAGAAACATACTTGAAAACTCTGCGAAATGCTTCTTCTAATGTAAAATAGTGTGTTTCCATGCTGGAAACAGTCTTATTTGACGCCAACGGCATCACATTTGATACAAAAGCTGTCATTTTCAGCTCAAAGCACATTTGATACAAAGCTGTCATTTCAGCTCAAACTAATGTAAAATAGTGTTTCACCGTTCAACACATTTGATACAAAGCTGTCCATTTCAGCCAAATATGAAAGATTGTGTTTTCACAACGTTTGCCCTGAAAGTGCCACAGTACAGATGAAAGAAACACACAGGAAAACTCTGCAAAATGCTTCTTCTAATGTAAAATAGTGTTTCCATGCTGGAAACAGTCTTATTTTGACGCCAGCAACATATTTTTATACACACCGTTCATTTCAGCACTAACTGGCTGAAACTTGCCGTTTTAAGCGTTTCCAGCCATTCTCTGTGTGTT
The DNA here is from genome assembly GCA_016801885.1 of Toxotes chatareus. Taxonomy (NCBI): domain Eukaryota; kingdom Metazoa; phylum Chordata; class Actinopteri; family Toxotidae; genus Toxotes; species Toxotes chatareus. The sequence continues at coordinate 25,515 of JAFBJY010001340.1, forward strand.
GGGACACAGCGTGTGCCCTGAAAATGCCACACAGTACAAATCACAGAAACATACTTGAAAACTAACTAAGAAATGCTTCTTCTAATGTAAAATAGTGTTTCCATGCTGGAAACAGTCTTATTACTCCTGACGCCAGCAGCATTTGATACAAAGCTGTCATTTCAGCTCAAACAGCACATTTAAAATTTCACCGTTCCTGGCCATATGAGACTGTTTTTCACAGCGTGTGCCCTGAAAAGTGCCACACAGTACAAATCAAAGAAACATGCTTGAAAACTCTGCAGAAATGCTTCTTCTAATGTAAATAGTGTTTCCATGCTGGAAACAGTCTTATTTTGACGCCTCAGCAACATTTGATACAAAGCTGTCATTTCAGCTCAAACGGTAAAATTTCACCGTTCCTGGCCATATGAGACTGTTTTTCACAACGTTTGCCCTGAAAGTGCCAGGTACTGCAAATCAAAGAAACATACTTGAAAACTCTGCAAAATGCTTCTTCTAATGTAAAATAGTGTTTCCATGCTGGAAACAGTCTTATTTTGACGCCAACAACATATTTTAGACACACCGTTCATTTCAGCACTAACTGACTGAAACTTGCCGTTTCCCCCAAGCGTTTCCAGCCATTCTCTGTGTGTCTGGGACACAGCGTGTGCCCTGAAAATGCCACACAGTTACAAATCACAGAAACATACTTGAAAACTCTGCGAAATGCTTCTTCTAATGTAAAAATAGTGTTTCCATGCTGGAAACAGTCTTATTTTGACGCCAGCAGCACATTTGATACAAAGCTGTCATTTCAGCTCAAACGGTAAAAATTTCACCGTTCCTGGCCATATGAGACTGTTTTCACAGCGTGTGCCCTGAAAATGCCACACCAGGTACAAATCACAGAAACATACTTGAAAAATCTGCGAAATGGCTTCTAATGTAAAATAGTGTTTCCATGCTGGAAACAGTCTTATTTTAGCCAGCAACATATTTTAAAGAAACACCGTTCATTTTTCAGCACTAAACTGAAACTTGCCGTTTTAAGCGTTTCCAGCCATTCTCTGTGTGTCTGGGACACAGCGTGTGCCCTGAAATGCTACACAATTACAGTACAAATCACAGAAACATACTTGAAAACTCTGACGACATATAGAAACACCTTCTTCTAATGTAAAATAGTGTTTCCATGCTGGAAACAGTCTTATTTGACGCCAGCAGCACATTTGATACAAAGCTGTCATTTCAGCTCAAACAGTAAAATTTCACCGTTCCTGGCCATATGAGACTGTTTTTCTGGCGTTTGCCCTGAAAATGCCACACACTACAAATCACAGAAACACACTTGAAAACTCTGCGAAATGCTTCTTCTAATGTAAAATAGTGTTTCCATGCTGGAAACAGTCTTATTTGACGCCAGCAGCATATTTTAGACACACCGTTCATTTCAGCACTAACTGACTGAAACTTGCCGTTTTAAGCGTTTCCAGCCATTCTCTGTGTCTGGGACACAGCGTGTGCCCTGAAAATGCCACACAGTACAAATCACAGAAACATACTTGAAAACTCTGCGAAATGCTTCTTCTAATGTAAAATAGTGTTTCCATGCTGGAAACAGTCTTATACTGACGCCAGCAACATTTGATACAAAGCTGGTCATTTCAGCGTCTAACTGAAAGGTGCCAGGTGACAAAATTTTCACCGTTCTCTGCAAAATGCTTCTTCAGAAATAGTGTTTTCCGCGTACTGTATTTCAACGCCAGCTTCCAGCACATTTGATACAAAGCTTTTTCACAACGTACATTGCCCTGGCCGAAAATGTTTTTTCGCATTTGCACAGGTACAACGCAGATGAAAAACACGGGAAAACTCTGCGAAATGCTTCTTCTGAATATGTAAAATAGTGTTTCCATACTGGAAACAGTCTTATTTTCAACGCCAGCAACATATTTAGAAACACCGTTTCATTTCAGCACTAACTTGGCTGAAACTTGCCGTTTTAAGCGTTTCCAGCCATTCTCTGTGTGTAACCAGGACACAGCATGTGCCCTGAAAATGCCACACAGTACAAATCACAGAAACATACTTGAAAACTCTGCGAAATGCTTCTTCTAATGTAAAATAGTGTTTCCATGCTGAAACAGTCTT
>JAFBJY010001341.1:0-23936 GCA_016801885.1 Toxotes chatareus
TTTCCATAATGTCTCTACATGTCTCTTCACTTGGTTTTTGGGTCTTTGCTCTGACACAGAAGAGATGCTGCTGCTCCCAGTTACATTTTCTATTATTATATTTGTAATTTATTGTATTTTTGTTCTCACTTTTGTTTCCATCAGTGGAGCTTCCACCCACGAGACCTTGTGGCACAGGTGGACTGTGTTTGTAGAGTTTATTTACATTCTCCACCTGTTTCCATCCCACTGCTCATTTGTACTTTAGGCTCAGAGGAAGAAGGAAGAAAACTGTTTTCATTATAACATGCGAGCCACAAGAGAAGCAAAGCAAAGGTTAGATGGAATCCCATCACAAATCTAATCAAAATATAGTTTGGTGTCAGAGTCAGAGAAGTGAGGACGGCTGATTCTCTGAGACAAGTCAGGTCTGTTTCATGTTGGTCAAACTGGTCATGTGGAGGAAATGGAAATGATTTCTGCACTCACACTGAAAGCTTTCATACATTATTACTGTCCACATGATACCAGATGTGTGTGTGTGTTTTCTTTTAAAGGGTAACTTTAATCTTTCTATAGGATTATAAATAAGAACATTTTTAAAGATTTTATATACATAATGTCCCTGCATGCACGTGCCCTCTTCACCTAACCTAACCTCATCATCCCCATATCTATCTCAATCTATCACACTCACCTGTGTCAACAATAATAAGAGTTTGTAGTTTTTTATTGTGTGTAATATGGAGAGCTTAGATGAAGCTCCATACTTTCAAAACCTGTCTTATGGGGAATCTGAATATACATACTGTTCTTTTTTTTTTTGTTGTTGCTTTATGTCACTGTTGTTTTTTTGCACATTGTATAAACGTGTATGTACATGTGTGTCCTGGAGTGTGTGTGTGTCAGTGTGCATGTGCAAGTAGAAATGTGCGATCTCAATGATTGTGTGTGTGTGTGTGTGTGCGTGTGTGATTGAAATAGTGTGTGTGCACTATACTCCCTGCATCATTTGACCCCTCCTTTTGCATATTGTCCCAACCGTTCCCACAGAGGATGCAATATCCACCACCCTGCACTCAGTCGTCACTCACTTGGACCACAAAAACACCTACGCCCAGAATACTGTACACTGATTTCAGCTCAGTGTTTAACACCATCATCCACAGACACTAGTGGAGAAACTCCTGCTACTCAGCCTGAACACGCCACATGTCTCTGGATCCAGGACTTCCTGACCGAGACCACAGTCTGTTCAGGTTGGAAAAACATCTCTAAACCCATAACGCTGAGCATCGGTTCTCCCCAAGGTGTGTACTCAGTCCACTACTGTTTACACTGCTGACACACGACTGTGCAGCCAGAAATGAGGGGGAACCTGATCACAAAGTTTGTAGATGATACCACAGTATGGCAGACAGGAAAGCCTTACAGAGAATAGTCAGGGGAGGCAGAGAAGATTATTGGAGTTTCTCTCCCCCTGTCCAAGATCTCTTCCAGAGCTGCTGCAGGAGCAGGGCTCTGTGCATGGTTAAGGACTCCTCACACCCTCTCCACAGATTTGTTGAACTGCTACCTTCGGGCAAAGATATTGGAGCATAAAAGGCAGAACCTCCAGACTCATCAACAGCTTCTTCCTACTACAAGCTGTTAGATTACTGAACACAGTCATATCCACCAAAGACAGCTTAAATGGGTGTTTTACCCAGCACTGGTCACTTTTATACACAGCACTGGCACTTTATTGATTGCGGTGAGTGTGTTTGAATGTGTTTGTTTTCCTTCCTTTTTCTTAGTAGGTCCTTGTAAGAGGCCTTCAAGAGAAAGGTATAAAAAGTAGAGACGAAGCCCTGTTAACCTGTTTGATTGTTTCCAGGCATATCTGTATGATCATGGTGCACCCAGTGTACCATAATATATACATGTACACTTCTCATTAAGTCATTAAGTACTGTCATGACACTGTGTCTGTATTTTAACCAGATTGCTCTGCACTGAAAAAAAATGGAGGAAAAACACACTATAGCCTCAATTTATGAGTTTCATTATCAGTAAAGACATAAACGTCTTTCAGAACAGTGTTTCTGGCTTCAGTCCAACATGATGAACATAAGAGTCAAGAAGTAAAAGCTTTGAATCCAACATTATGAGAGGTGCAGAAGAAGAACAATCCGTCTTTCATTCCTGTGCCATGTACTGGAGATGCTGTCGGCCTGTTCTGAATTGGCCTCTACTCCTCAATGACTGTGGTTGTGATCCTCATCACAACAAGGTTGGTGGGTGATAGCAACCAACTCATTGTTTCTGGACAGAGATGCTGCTCTTGAGTCACAATTTCCACATTTCTTTGATGCGAACTGATGCGAAGCTAAATGGCAGCAGCCAGTAGCATGGTATGAAATTTATTTATTGGTCAGTCCTTAAATAGTTTGACAGCAACATGAATGTTTTATAAAAGCAAATTCTTTTCTCACTGAAGCAATAATTGTGTGTTTATTCAATAAGAATATCTGTGTTTTGTTGAAGGTAGAAACACGTGGCAGCTGAAGGAAACATCTCTTCTATTATGTTGCCTTGATATTTGAGTTTTCTAAACATTTTAGTTTTTACAGCCACTGCAAATCCCCCTGCCTTGACTCGTTCAGCTTCCCTACTCTCACCCCTACCCTCAACACTCAGATTCTGGTTCCTCCTTGCCCTGCTTCTGCTTCTACAAAGACTCTGCGGCTCATGTCCTTGAGTGACTCTTTGTTTGGATTCATCATTTCCTGTTTACTTTGAAATGACTTACCTAGTGTGTTGGTGTTTTACTTTCTGTCCTTATGTCTTTTTCCCTCTTCTGTGGTTGTCTGTCCCCCCCTGATGTGTTTCACTTGTTACACAGTTCCATTGTGTATTTAAGTCTCTGTGTTCCCTTCATTCCTCTGAGTTTCCTCATGCTTCTACTTAGTTCCTGTTCATGTTTTACGGTCAACATGAATTGTTATGTTTCATACTTTGATGTACTCGTCCTAGCAGGTTGAGCAGATCCATTTAATCACCAGGACAGAAAAGCACCATGATTAGTCTGAAGTCACAGTGACAGGGGGCCCCAGCCCCATTATGGTCTATCTGCACACACATCTGCCTTCATTCAAGATACTAGATACAAGATAATATCAAACTGGTGGAAACAGTAAGTGATATTTATCTCATGGGTTCTGTCTCAGAGAGTCATACAAATTCAGAGCCATGTAATATGACCTGTTATTATTACTGTTACTAGGACTTGAAAACCAATGGGTGGCACAGAAAGTGTTGAGGAATCAGTGTGATTATTATTTTTGATCCAGACTTGTCCTTTAACTTACCCTCATCAAAGAAACTTCAGTTCTGCCTTTTTCACCTCCTTAATATGACAACAATCAGAAACATCCTGTCTCAGAATGATGCAGAAAAACTGTTCCATGCTTTTGTTACTTCTAGGCTGGACTATTGCAATTCTATTATTATCTATTATTATCTAAAGACTCTCCAGCTGATTCTAAATGCAGTGTGAGCACTGACAGGAACAAGGAAAACAGTGTCAGTGTGGTGTGTTCAGAGTTGTAGTTACTGACAGTGACCACTGGAGGGCAGTGATCATGGTAGTTTCTCTGTGAACAGTCCAGTTCCATCCACATCAATGTGAAGCCTGAATGTTTGTGTTGAAGACATCACTGTTGAAATGGAGAATTTAGTTCCATTGGAGCTCAGCTGATTCAACTGATCAATAATCAATAATAATGAAAACATCAAACAGCAGCAGAGTGTTTGTGTGTTCACACTGGGAGTCATGAGGAGGTTTCATATCTTAACCCTTGTATGATGTACAGGTCTGTGGGACCTTTCATTTTTATCAAAAGAAAAATGGTATGATTAATTATTAACTTTTTGTATTATTAATTAATTCTAACACATTTATCAGAACACATTTTCAATGACCACACACACTATATTACATACAGGATGTTCAGGTCCACTGGACTTGGGGCTGTTGTAAGTGTGTGGAAATTGTAGGTCCGGTGTACCTTCACTCCATCCTCCCTGCAGAACACATGACAGTGTGGGACAAGTGGGTGCACTGTAACAGGTATAGAATGAACCCAATTGCAGCAATCAGTATAAACAGTGCAGGTGAGTACAACAGATTCGAACCGGGTCCCCCGTGTGGTAGGCAAGCACTTAACCACAGGACCAACGGGGCAGACAGGGAATGGGGGAGACTTGTGAGCAGGTAATCAGTCCAACAGTTCTTAACAGGCTCAACGAGTTGGGGAAGAGAAATGGCTCAAACTCACTGCTGGTGAAGCCTTGCTGGAAGGTGGTTGAATAAGGGCTTGGCGTGGATCCGGACCTTAGACAGAGTCGGAGGAGCTGACGACAGAGGGGGTGAGCCGGAGAGGTGAGGCTGAGTGCCAAGCAGCCACAGGCAGGTGAGGAATGGAGAACAGGCAGGCAGTACTGCGTAGTCAAGGACAGAAGGCTGGTGGATTACCGGGCAGAGACGTGAAGCAAGGTCGGGAGGCAAGAGGGGTCGATAACAGGTAAGCAGTCCGGGAATAAGTGCTGGAGAGTCAGGCATGAGAGCGAAGACAATCTGGTTCTGGTTCAATGGTGCTGATGTGTTGTCCAGACTGACATGGTTCAGTTTGACTGAGACTCAGTCCAACCTGTCACACTGCATATTTGGATAATGAAGAGACCACACACACACACACACACACGCACGCACACACACACACACACACACACCTGTCTGGGCAAAGCCTTGAGTTTACTTTCACTTTGACCAAACTGTGGCTTAGATGATTTTCTCCATCTGAAGGTAAATGTCAGCAGTTTAATGATTTACTCGTCAACACTCCCTGTTGTTACCTGGGATTTCTGACCTTTGACTTATTGTGGTGTTATTTCAGTTTTTGTTGGCAGTTAGAAGTGCACACACACACAATTTTGTGTGTGTTTGTGGTTGTGTGTGTGTGTTAGCAGGAAAAGAAAATGTGATGACTCAAAAGGCAGATCAGTGATGTTAAAGTCCTTATGATGTGAAATTGTACTTAAATGTAATCAATGATTAAATGAAAGAGATTTCCTCTAAAAAACTGATGACCACTTTTACTTTTGACAGTTGAAGTATATTTTACTGATTACACTTGTGTACTTTTACTCAAGTAAAAATAGAAAGCAGGATTTTTAGATTGAGTCAGATAAAACCAGTGGATCTCAGTCCATCATCATCATCTATCATATTGAAGAAATAAGTTCATTCAGTAGCGTTATTTTCTTTTTTTTATTGTCATCATGTACAGTGGACTGGTAACCTCGCCACAGCTGCTTTCTTAGTTACACAGTTTACATTTCCTGCTTTGAGAGGAATACACTGTGGAGGGGTGTGTGGAGAAAAACAAAGCAGTAGCTCCCTCAGAGAGGATCAATGAATGAGGCCAACTGATTGTTTGTATAATAACCATCTGTGGTTATACACCTGAGAGCAGAATGATAAATGAATGACATCTACTTTGCACCTATGTTGCTGGGACAAAAGATGATGAAAGAATGATGAAGAATTATACCATGATCAGAATTATTTTCTTTCTGGTGAAGAATAGATTGAATATGGAGGCTCCATTGGACATAATAGCTGTTTATCAAAGGGCTGCTGGTGTCAATATTATGTGTTGATTTTTTTAACATTGGTTTAATAAGAATCTCTCTGCAACGTGAAACCAATTTTGTGGGAAGGCTGAGTTACCTTGAAGCATTTCACCACCTGACAGCAGCAAAGCTGGAGCCTTTTTTCATCTGTCTGATGATTTAACAAACTGACTATCTATGGTTTTTTGAGTCTCATATTGAAGGGTCACTGCCCTCCAGAATGACCTTTGACCCCATTATAAACCACTAGTGGATTCAAAGCATCTTCAGCAAGCAGCTGAACTCCTCCTCTGCCTCTCTTTCTTCCCTCTGAGCTCCTCAGGCTGCTGAGCTGTAGGACTCTTCAGACTAACTGCTACAGACGGCTCCACTATGGCTCTGATTTGTCTGCTAAATAAAGCTGTTTGACAGTTGATTTAAACACCATGTACAGTTCAGCAGCTCTGAGGAGAAGAAGTGAATCAGTGTCTCAGTGTCCAGGTAAATGGGAGCTTCACCTTTTGTCTCTGTGTCTTCTGTGAGCCAGTGGAGGAGTTTCTGTGGATGAAGATACTGAATGTTAGTTGGAACATCTGCACAGATTATAGTACAATGTGACTCACAGAGAAATACATCAAATCAATGAAGCAGATGCATCATGAAGCAATAAAACTGTCAATTGTATCAATGTCAGTGTTTCAGTATATAGAGTTTTTCTTGTCAGGTTGTGAATTATTTTCAGTGTTGAAAGTTATAACGCTTTCAACAATAGTTGCAATTGCAGCTTTGAACTGATGATCCATCACCTCAGAGGATGTTTTTTTCTGATTTGTTGTTGTTGTTCCAGATGGTTGAACACTGACACCAACAGTCCCTACAAAGATCCTATTATTCTGCGTTGACTGGCTGTGGATCATCTTTCTTCCTCCTTTAACTCTTCTATGAAGAGACATTGCAGCTGGTGTCTCTGTCCACAGCAGAGTGAACTCCTGTAAAGGAGAATAAGTGAAGTGGAAAGAGAAGATGGAGACTCACTTCTCTCTGCCAGGATATTTAGGATTGTTTCCATTAATGATGAGATCCAGTTCTCTGTGGAGTAAAGGCCCAGTGACAGAGACCAACACACTTTAAACTGGATCTGAACCAGAAAGTGATGCTCTGCTCTACAGTCACTTGGCTCTCAGTCAGAGGCAACGTGTTATTAAAAAACCAGGTAAATGAGGGAAACTTTCACGGGTTTTACATGATGAAACAATGGAAACCACTGGGATGGAGTCAGCAGAAATAGACGGAGGAGCTCTTTATTCAGGACAGAGACCAACAGCAGAGGAAAGTACAGCTCCAAGAGTCATTAGCTCAGACTGGAGAGAGAGCTGTGTAATGTGCTGTCAGATTCAGAGCTTAAATCAATACACATCTTTTTTCAACTGTATCCTGATACTGGATGGATGGAAAGTCACGTTTGCACTTTCAGACTTTCTGCTTGTTTTGTAACTGACAAGAGTCTGTGGAAAATCATGATGCAAAGAGGAAGAAGCATAATAACTCACAAACCCTCTGATCAACCCAACAGCAAATTCACTGATGGACCAGGGTTCACACATTTACAGTGTGAACCATGTGTGAGTGCATTACACCATCACACTGAAGCTCCACTCTAGCAGGTGAAAAGTAGCAGCTGAGCTGCAGCATGTGGACAGAAGGAGGAATATATCTGTCTACACCCTGCAACAGTAGAGTCAGTGGAGACGAGGCTGCAGTGCAGGAGAACTGACTTGGGATCTGGGACAAAAAAGGTAGGATGGAAATAAGAGATGATAGAGAGATGATTGTGCAACTGTGATTTCATCAATTTGAAGTAACACTGAAAAATGGAACCATGAGAGAAAATAAAAAAGTGTAAACAGTGATAATAGTTTTGTACTGTAGAGAGAACAGCAGTCGTCTCTGCCTCTTTCCATGGTGCTGACTGAGAGCTTGTTAATGCTTCACTTCACAGTCCACATTGTTTGGAGTTGAGGAAAATCTACAGCAACAGGATTCAAAATAAAGTAGCAACTCTCATAAACCTTCAAATGATTCTTTTTTTAAACTAATTGTCTTCATCCTGTGTTGCAAAATAATAATATGTGTGAACTTCATTATAGAGGCTAATGGGCTCATTATATGCTAATTGCAGCAGGTTACTGCCATCAGCCTGGAGGACACTTTTATGCTACTTCCAACAGGATTTCAGCAGATATATTAACATGAATGTTGTACACACTCCATCTATCTGTTAGTAGTTGTGTACAGTTCAGCTGCCGCTGTCCTTGGTGCTGAATTCACCAACCCAGCTGAATGGTCCTGATTGAACAGTGAACACATGAATATCTCTTTGACCAAAAGCAGCTTCAGTTCCTGCAGACAGTCCCTATGAGGAGTAGTAGTTAGTTGAGTGGAGAAGCACTTTTATTTGTGGAGCATCTATCAAATCAGTCCAGAGTGAGTCCTCAGGGTCTAAAAGATCTCACAGCTTCTTCTCTCAGTCAACACAGCCTCAGATTCACCAACATTAGCTTGACACACACTGACATCCAAAGGTTTGCTGGAGGACAGAAACACTGTGGGCTGGAAATGAATAAGGAAACAAGGCTCTTAGTGAAGCTCTTTGTTCTTTCTATCCTGTGACAGTGGAAATAAAAGTTGTGTTGAGTAAATGTCCATCATTTACACTTTACTGTGTTGGACAGTAAATAATAATAATGTTTCTTCTGTAGATGTTCTCACTGCAGCTGGAGGAAGAATAAAAGTAAAAGAAACAGCTTCAGTGGCTCTGACAGAACTAAGTGGAATAAATCTGCTGTCACGCTTGTTTGCACACAGATAACTGGCTTTATCCAATGAGACCAACTAGACTGTCTTCACTTACTTTGACCTCTGACATATACTGGAACACCACTGTATATATGGGACTAATCAGCTCCTGTAGATACACTAGAAGGATTTTAGACTGAAAAGACAGATATATTTTATAATACCATCATATATCAAAAGTGGAAAATATGCACTAATGTTATTCACACAAATAATATGTTTTCTTAATGTGCCAATTTTTCCATATGAGCTGTAAATCTTCACCTTTTGTCCTCAGCTCATGTTTTAGAATTATAAAGACAGATACTTCAGTCTGACTCATGTTGTTTCCTGCATTAATCAGCTCATCTTCTGTTTTAAGGAAAATAAACTTGCACACATGTATTTAAACTACACACATGGTCAGTGTCAGTGAACATCACACAGCTTTAATATGAGATAAAATAACTTTTTTCCCCCTCTGGACATTAGACAGTGTCCACTGTGACTGTCCACCCTGAGTATGAATGTTTAACAGTGCAGAGACAGAATAACACAGAGACAAACTGCTGGCTAAGATCCCATCAGAGACCAGCAAACACTTTGTGTTGCTTCCTCCTCCCATTCCCTCCCTTCACTGGCTTCACTTCACCCATGTGACAAATCATGGTTATGGAGCTGAATGAAATGAGTTGGATATGTCCAGATTAGTCCTGCTGTCAGTCCTGAACCATGAAAACACTGCTTTAGTAGCAACATACGTCTCTTCCTCTCTGGATAACAGTTCCGGTAGGGTCGCTAATGTCCGTGTGAAAGCAGCAGAAGAAGCAGAGACAGAGTCTCCAGCTCTTGTGTTCATCAGCAGCGTTCACACTGGGATTTCTTCTCCGCTCGGCTTCATCTGCAGCGCTTTCTCTTCTGAAATGAACCGCTGGACACGGAGCTTCGTCGGGAAGAAGCTGGAGCTTTTGCCCCTGATTAAAGGACACCATGCTTTACTTCTGGATACCACACCGTGTGGATCCCCTGCCGTCGCTTTCCTCTTTGGATTTCAAGGCAAAGGATCGTTTCACTCTTTTTCTTCCTGAAAACACCTGACATGACAGAGAGGTCTGCGCTCCTCTGACTTTCTGCTGCTTCCTGTTACAGCAGAGCTCTGTTTGCTCTAAATGAAGTTAGTGATGAGTGGAGCTGAGCCGAGCTGACAGCAGTCTTCATGTACAGTAGCAGTGTGTGACACAGAGAGCAGAGCAGCCTCAGAGGCTGATGGGCAGCTGACAGCTTCAGTACAGTCTCCTCTCAGCACAGTAGTAGAGTAGGTGCAGAAACATGTGGGAGCCTGTTGGACTGTCTCCACTGCTGGACTTTATTTCTGAGAGCTGGTCTCTCTGATGAAATGTGTGTGTGGGACATTTTGTATTAGGCCGCAGTATGCAAGTTAGCTTGTGTGTATTGTTAAATAGCTGTAAATACCAAACCTAACCACAGAGTGGACTCTGGATACAAACCCTAGTCTCCCACCTCCACTGCTGTTAATAAACTTCATTACCTCATTCATTCAGAAAATCTGTTTCTCTGAACATCATCCAGCCACATTATGTTTCACACATAATGGATTTGCTTTTCCACACTTTACTACAGTTTAGTGTATTTAGTGTATGTGCTTGTAGAAGAGCTTGAGGAGTGAGAGAGAATGAATACAGGAAGACAGATGGATCAACACTGTGAACAAAACATACAGGTGTACAATGACAGTGTTGTGGGTAAAGCTGAGTTACAATCCAATATCATAATACAGAGAGGGAATATACTTCATTAAAATGAAAGCAGTGAAAGAGCACAGACGAGTCACATCAATTCACTGAACTCCTCCTGTCACAGTCACAGAATAATGATCACATTACTATAGAAACTTCTGGATAAATGATGGAACAGTTCCTCATTTTCTCCCGACCACAAAGAAAATGTGCTTTTCTTCTCAAATCATAGAAAATCTTTTAAAAGAAGTTTTGTGTGAGAGAAAAAAAGGCCAAAAAAAATGACAAGAAGAAATTTTCTCTTCAAAAACTTTCAAGAGTCATCTTATGAAGAAATAGCAGCATCATTGTGGTGAATGGTGAACTGGAAACACAGAGCCTGGAAATGACAGAGACAAACTGGCTTTTGTGTTGTACATTGTGGTCATAATAATAAAAATTCTACAGCTGCTGCAGTGAGAATCTTTTCTTCATCCTTCTTTTTCAAGATGTCATCACACACACACACACACACACACACACCATACCTGATGCTTGAAATCCAAAACAGAAAGGCTTTTGAAGTCCTCCATCTGGTATCATCATAACATCACAGACCTGACTCTTACAGCATTGATGGAACTTCCTAAAATTAGAACACAGCACTCTCCACTTTGTGCTGTGGACGCCCAACCCATCATTTCATTAGAATTTCTTTAGAAAGGATCTTTGTTGCAGACAGTACAAACTTCCTAGGAAATCTTTCCTTTAACACAAACTACAGTGCATCACACCCAAAACAAAGCAGTAGAAGAGCAGTTAGCCATGAATATCTCAGCCAGTCATGATCAGCATTAAAAAAAAAAAAACTCAATATTGTTCATGAATGATAAGTTAGGCACAATCAACCACTGGGCTATGGGTAGGCGATTACTATCGTTCCAATTTCACAAACATCATTTGGACAAAACATTTCAAAACATTAACTTCTAACTAGACACTGGACATGAATCTTGCTACTTAACATGTACTGACTTACTGAAAACCTTGAGGTGATCTTGACCTCTGTAGTTTCCTTTGTCTTTAACAGCAGTAGCTCCCTCCTTCCTGGTTAATAATTGTGCAGAAATATTCGAAAGGCTTTTCTTCCAGAAATCATGAGTAAACCTGTCCAGTCCAACTGTTTTGCTCCTGTTTGACTTCTGAACTTTGTCTCTGGCTGTGTGTCCACTTACTGCAGCCCAGACATCAGACTGTAGAATGTTGATACTCAAAGGCATCAGTGACAAACACACACACTCATGCATATGGAGATAGATGTGTAATTAGATTTTCAGAATAGATTTTAGAAACTTTGATTTTAAAAAGTATCGTTCAGGTATCAGTATCATATTGCCCACCTGCCGAGTGTTTTTGATCCTCACATGCTGCTAAACAAACTCTGACCTGTGATGCATGGACCCGAGACCTCTGAGGGTTGTGGTAACTACTTTTGTTTGAATGGTGTTTGTTAAAAGTTGATCTTCACAAATAAAAAGCTGTATCATCTTGAATACCTTAATCCACAAGTTCAAGTCTGGAAAAGTATAAGCATCAACAGAAATGTCTCCAAATCCCTGGGTAACAGTGTCCAACTTACACTCAGAATAAATCATTCACTAATTAATCACAGACATTTTTTTTGGGTTTTTTAAGATGCCCCATCACAGCTCATTTTTCAGTTCATCTGGGTTTATTAATAAGATACTTGTAGATAAATGGCGGATGTCTCCGTGTCTTTGTGTTTGGTGTCTGGAAGGCCAAACTATCAAAGGGGTTACTGATTCCAGCTCTGACCTAAAGACCTGATCAGATTCTACTGATTTTCAGTGAAGTCGAACTGAGCAGCTGATCGATCCTCGTTGCTTCTGTCTAAGCCATTACCAAACATTTACAATTCCTCTCAGAGCAAATGCCTTACAGTCTGAGCATCATTATACTGCTGACATGTAATTACTAAAGTGAGCGAGGAAGAGAACAAAAGCTCATCCTTTCTTATCCTGTCCTCTGTGTTTCAAATAGACTTTGAATCAAACTTATTTATAACTACAGCTATTTAACAATATACACAAACTAACGCATACGGTCAAATACAAATGTCACACACACACATTTCATCAGAGACCAGCTCTCAGAAATAGAATCCCTTGAAGGTGGAGACAGTCCAACAGGCTCACATGTTTCTACTCTACTACTGTGCTGAGAGGGCTGTACTGAAGCTGTCAGCTGTCCCATCAGCCTCTGAGGCTGCTCTGCTCTCTATTATTCTACCTGCTACGCGGCCCATGAACTAGAATCAGCTCAATGTCCTCATCATCTAACTTCATTTAGAACAAACAGACTCTGCTGTAACCAAGGAAAGCAACAGAAAGCCAGAGGGCACAGGCTACCTGTCTCATGCATCCCAGCTGCTTTCAGGGAAGAGGGGTCACGTCACTAAAAACCTTCGCAACTCGAGTCGGCAGCAGACGGAGACACACTTTAATAAGCATCCACAGTTACAGCTGAATTTTCCTCTCCCAGCTCCGGTGTTTCCTGGTGGAAAACATGGGACATGGAAATGAAAGAGTGAAACGATCCTTTGTGAAATCCAAAGAGAGAGAGAAAGCGACGGCGGGGATCCACGATTGTATCCAAGTAAGCATGGTGTCCTTTAATCAGCTACAAAAGCTCCTTTGCTCTTTCCCGACAGCTCCGTGTCCAGCAGTTCATTTCCAGAAAAGCTACCAGATAAGAGAAGCCCAGGCGGAGGAAGAAATCGAATTAATGAACGCTGCTGATGAACACAAGAGCTGGAGACTCTGTCTCTGCTTCTTCTGCTAACTTTCTACACGGACGTGCGAGCTTCTCAGAACTGTTATCAGAGAGGAAAGACTGTGTCCATGTGGAGTCCTCTGCTCTTAGCCACAGTTTGTCTCTGTTTTCTGTCTCTGCAGTTCATCCCTCAGGTGGACAGTCGTGGACACTGTCAATTCCCGAGAAAAAAAGTTCTTTTATCACATATTAAAACTGTGTGAATTTTTAATACCATGTGGATTTAAATACATGTGTGCAAATTTATTTTCCTTAAGACGAAGATAGCTGATTATGCAGGAAACAACATAGTCTGACTCAAGTATCTTCTTATAATTCTAAAAACATGACTGAGGACAAAGGTGAAAGCACAGCTCATATGGAAAAATATTTTCCCCTTTTGATATATGATGGTATTATAAAAATATGTCTTTTCAGTCTAAAATCCTTCTAATTAGCTTCGGGCGATTAATTCATATATACAGTGGTGTTCAGTATATGTCAGAGGTCCAAGTAAAGACAGTCAGTTGGTCTCATGAATAAGCCCGTTATCTGTGTGCAAACAAACGTGAACAGATTTATTCCTTTGTTCTGTCAAACCACTGAAGCTGTTCTTTACTTTATTCTTCCCTCAGCTCAGTGAGACATCTACAGAGAAACATTTTTTTATTATTTACTGTCCAACACAGTAAAGTGTAAATGATGGACTTTTACTCAACACAACTTTTATTTCCACTGTCACAGGATAGAAAGAACCAAGAACTTCACAGATTTTAAAAGTGACGTTTGTCCACCTGCTGTTTCCATAATGATGGAAATATAGTTTGGTGTCAGAGGTATGGAGCCCTAAAGGGACATGGAAACAAAATTTTTCACCAGAAATACTGCATGTGCATGGTCTCCGTCTCCACTGCATTTGGTTTTGTTTCTGTGTGAAAATGACAATACAAGATTATTTCAGCTATATTTTAACCTGGGACTTCATTATAGGACATTGCTCCCTTTTCTTCATTGTCACGTCATTTTGTCTGAAAGATAATTAAAACAATTTTGAAGTCTTGTAGTCTGTTTTGGCCGGGATACATCACTTTGGATCGTGATTATTTCCCTTCATGAACGTTACAAACATCTGGGCCCAAATCTGTGGGTTAAGGTTGGATGTGACAAAATGCAAAAATAATGGATTACATGTCAAGAAAGAAATACACTTCATTCTAAAAGGGTTTAACTTATTTTTAAAATCTAAAATACATATGGTCGATCCCTTGCCCCCCCCTCCAGACTTTTCTTAATCATTTCAGTAAAGTACAGATTTTAAAAAAGAATAGAGAAGATAAGTTTCTTCATGGCCTCTCATCTGGGGCCCCAAAATTTTGATGATGCATCAGAAGCCATCTTTAACCTTGGAGGTTGTGCTGGTCACTGTGACTTCAGGGGATCTGCATTTGGTGTAATCCAATATTAAACTCGAAGTCTTCCACTGACCCTTTGGATGAATATCCATTTAGAAAAAACAAACCCTTTCCGTCTTAGCATTTTACCCATAGTTACTGATTTCTGGACTGCAGGTGCCGTGTTTCCAACTCCATTTTTTCTTTGATCTGGTGAAAGTGCACGTTATCAATGGAGCCATCCATTTCAAATCGCCGTGGCTTTGACTGCATTTTATCCACAATCAGAGCCTTGTCTCTGTTGCCAGGGGTTTTCCATTGTTCCCTGAGCCTGTCTCTAACTCTCTCATGAGAGCAGACTTCTTCAAGTCTAGAAACGACTTTAACTGAAAACCTCCTCTGTCGAACATGTCCTCCACATTGCATTTCTCATTAGAGAGAAAATTCAGATTATTTACAGAGTTCAATCCCTCATTTGCGCTAGCAAGTCCGACTTAAACCTTGTTTCATATCAAGCCCACAGTGTCTGTCCTCCAGCAAACCTTTGCATGTCAATTGTCAAGCTAATGTTGGTGAATCTGAGGCTGTGTTGACTGAGAGAAAAAACTGTAGATCTTTGAAACCCCGAGGACTCACTCTGGCATTTGATAGATGCTCAAATAAAAGTTACTTCCTCACTTCTCTACTCCTCAAGGGACTTCTGCAGGAAGTAAACTCTTTTGTTAAAGGATAATTCTATTTCACTGTTCCTCAGGACCATTCAAACTGGGGTTGGGGATTCAGCACAGGACGCCAGCAGCTGTTAGTGTGAATGCAGCACTTTGGTCCTTCTCACCTATAGGCAGCAGAGAAGGCCTAAAGAGCGAAACACCAGATTTGTTCATGCTACAAAACTATGTCTCACCTTTTTAGAACAATTACTTCCTTTTTTTCTTGTAATTAATGTGACTGACTCTGGAAATAACAGACATTTACCTCAAGCACAGTTACTCCATCAGTAAGTCTCATTATTCAGTGGGTAACAGGGATTCAGAACACTCACAGCAGAGGACAGTGGGAAACATCTTCCTGATCCATCCTGTCTGTCTCATCCAAACTGTAAGACTGTTGCATAATCCAGCCATCATAAATGATTGTCCCTCAATTGCTTTCACTGAAAACAGCCTGTTGCACATGAGCCTCAGTAGAACTGGACATAATGTCCGTTTTTGCTTTTAATGTGATAACAAGTTGTTCGTCTTAAAATGGATTAAATAAAATTAAGCAAAAGAGACAAGGAAACCCCAAACATTAATGGACACGGGCAACAAAAACCACCAACTCAAAACCATAAAACGGCCAAAAAATAACTTCAACCATTGGTGTTACCAAAACCCAAAAAAAAAGCATACTAGAACAACATCTACAAATTTTTTCCCCAAAAAAAGCGCAATTTTTTATTCATTAGTCATCTGTGAATGTGTGTTTGATGAGTCCCAAATAAAATTGCTTCCTACAACAGTATATTTTTTTAAACATCATCTGTCATATTGAAAAATAAGTTCTTCAGTACGTTATTTTTTTTTATTTTATCATGTACAGTGGACTTAACATATTGAAGGGTCACTGCCCTCCAGAATGACCTTTGACCCTATTATAAACTACTAGTGGGGTCAAAGCATCTTCAGTAAACAGCTGAACTCCTCCTCTTCTTTCTCCTCAGCAGTCCTGCCTCTCTTTCTTCCCTCTGAGTTCCTCAGGCTGCTGAGCTGTAGGATTCCTCAGACTAACTGCTACGAATTTATTTTTAAAAAAAATTCTGACTTTCAGCAGTATGGGGTTTGACAGGCGTCTGTAATTCAAATCTGCATTCTGTACACTGAGCCTATATCATTGTGCTCTGGATTTGTGGCAAAAAGAAGCAGTGTCAGTTTCCATTCACATTACCCACTAACATCGATATCTGAGCAGTTTCCCTTCAACATCAGACCTGCCCCAACAGCAGAACTTAACTGTCATACTTCATGTTTGACTGTGAATATTCATGTGACGTGCAGTTTACAGCGAGTTAGTTTCTGATTTTCACTTCAAGGCTTTCCTCCTACCAAAGCCGAGCAGCCCGACCAGCCAAGGCTAATTCTCCAGAAGGTGCGGTTCCACCCCCTCCAGCAGCTCCTCCCAAGCTCCACACCAGGTCAGCACCGACCCCCCTCCTGCTTCTCCCCAAGCCCCTCCTCAAATTCAGCCCTGAACTCATTCTAACCTTCCCCTGGTTCCTCCTCCAGCTTACACCTTAGCACCACGTTCCCCTGGCTCCTCCTCAGCTGCGCTCAGAAAGAAAGAGCCCCCCAAGCCTGTCACAGTGTGTCCCCAGAAAGAAACAACCCACACAAGTCCCCACTGACCCAATCTTGTCCCAAGAGAAGTGGGTAAAAATGTGAAGGTGATTATCAGAGAAAGCGTGCAGCGGGGCATTACGATGTAAGGTCAACCCCTGAGCAAGCACTCGCTAACAATGAACTGGCCCAAAATTTTTTTTAAAAATTGATGTGATCTGTTGTGCTGTGTTTGATGTGTTGTGCAAAATTCCCACCTAATTTGTCCTATTGCCCTGATGTGATGTGTTGATGTGTGTTGTAGTATTATTACATGCCGTGTCGGTTGATGTGCTGTGATGTGTTGCATTGAGTTTTGTCATGTTGCTGTGCTGACTGTGCTGTCCCGTGCAGCACATAACAAGCTGATTGTAGTGTTGTGCTACGCTGTCTGTTGTTTATTGCTGCTGCCTTGTTTGTTGTGATGTGTCAGAAGAACATGACAACACACACCAACATAGCACATTACAAAACACAACAGCACAGCTCAAAACAATACAGCACAACATAACACAACACAGCATAAGTTAACACAACTCATCACAACACATCACATGACAAAACACAGCAAAGTAGCCCAACTCGGGTTAAAGCGCTGCACAACCTGATGTGTGTAGCTTCCTCACACATATCTGATGATGATCTTGATGAAGAGTTGATTTCTCAGAAACAATAATCAGCACTACAGTTTTTTATGAAGCTCGTTCCATTAGTAGAATCCAATTGAAAAACTGGACTGATATTATCAAACACTTCATGAACCTACAATCTGTCCTCTCCACTGGACAGAGGGACAATGAACCAGATGATACAACATCATTTTACCAGTTAGGAAATTACACAACTACCCTCTGACCCCAAACAAAATTCAGGGTCGTGGATATAGTTAATCCTTATTTATCTCCTCTACTGGCTGCATTTAACATTTAGCAGCCTACTTCACAACCTTGGAGAACAAGCATATAAATATAGATCCAAAAACCAGGATGGATTTCTGCAGGACTCCACGAGAGGCAGCTCACTGGACTAGGAGGAATCTTCATCTACAACAGGGCCTTCCTAACACTCACCTTCTTAAGAGCACTGTCTCATGTCTCTTGTCTGCTGATGTCAAAGCAGATCAGGATGCATCAGTGTCAATGTGGACCTCGTTGTCATGGTTCCTTCCCAATTAAACGTCTACAGGTCAGTTGATTTCCTTTCTAGAAACATTGTTCCTCAGTGAAATTGAGGCATCATTCGAGAAGTGACTCAAAAGTTGATTGTGAGAGGATTTTCCTCATTCATTTGCATTTAGCAGACTCAAACATTATTGTGATGTATCGAAAACGTGGAAAACATCAGTCAGGGAAAACTGAACTGGATGTTGTGTCCCTCTATTTCCACTCCTGTGTTACTGTGCAGCTTCACCACCTCTACTTTTGGCCTCTGCTCAGGCTGAGGCAGCTGTGTCGGGCGTGCATCAACAAACGTGAAACTTTCCTAGTGCTCCAAAGGTTTTCACATTCTTCATGAACACAAGACTGTTAATGTATCTCTTTTTCTTCTTTTTACTTGAAAAGTCATTTTGGGAGGTGTAGGGGGTGTAAGGGGCCAAATGTAATGCCCCCACTTGGCGGAGGCTCTCTCAAAGTGACTCTATAACCTCTTCAAGCACAATGTTTGGATTCAAGATGAAATTCAGATGCTGCTCTGTGGCCCAGCTCAGAGTCTACGATGCAACACACCCCACTGATCTCTT
This sequence comes from Toxotes chatareus, assembly GCA_016801885.1. Taxonomy (NCBI): domain Eukaryota; kingdom Metazoa; phylum Chordata; class Actinopteri; family Toxotidae; genus Toxotes; species Toxotes chatareus. Next base: position 18,524 of record JAFBJY010001341.1, read on the forward strand.
TACATTATTCATCCAATTCACTAAACACAAATTAAACACAAGTTTCTATCTTTTGTTTTCTAGATCTTTCAGATAAACTGTGGCAGCATTTTAGTTTGAATTTGAATCAGCTCAGTTGTCCCAAGATTCAGAGAAAGACAAAACACTGATATTCACAATGATGCTTTAATGTGAAAGGACAAGATCATGATGAGAATCTTAAAAAGTAAAGTCACAACTTTTTCTCCTGTAATAATCAGCTTCCATCTTTAAAGGACTGGAAGAGGAAGAAGTTTACAAGGAATCATTTAGAAGTTTACAAATAGACCTTTAATATATGAATCTGAAAAGGTGTTGGTAGTGAAAGAGACAGACATGTAAGACTGAACTATCTGTTCAGCAGTAGAAGGTTCTCTAACAGTGGAGACTCTCTCTACACTCTACACAGAGACAATGAGGAACCAGACCACAGAACCAGAGCCCAAACCCAGGATACAGAGGTTCAGTGGGAATGTGGTGTTGAAGGTGTGAGGTGGATCAGTGAGTCAGGGAGACTCTGTAGAAAGACAAAAGAGCCAGCAGGACAGCCCCATACACTTACTCTGTCAGGGGACAGAGGAAGATGATGAAGAAGGAGAACAGGTGTCACTGTATTATTGTGCAAAACGGGTAACCACCATCAGAGCAGCTCAGTCTCCAGGAATGTCGTTCTCCCCAAACAAACATTTTTCTCTGTCTCCTTTCCTTCTGATTCCTCTTAACTCACTGATATAAACCCTTCCTCCCTTTGACCTCCCAGTAACTCCGACCAGTCAGACCATTACTACGGGAGCTGAGACCACTGGTCAAATCTGTCTGGAAAGATCAGGATATGACTGATCCTCCTTCACGTGTCCCCCTTCCTGTTGTTGTCAGACAGTTTGATCTTTCTGTTTACTGTGTTTGTATCGATGGTGAGTTCAAGAAATCTGATGGAGAAGAAGACACAACACAGCTGCAGTTATTGATCTATCACCTGATCATTGATTGACACTTTGAAGATGGTTGAATGTGAGCTGCTTTGTTTTCAAGATCAAATGAAAACCACTTACACTTCCTCAGACCTGGTCTCACCATGGACTCCAAGGGTCCACCCTGAAAGGAGGAGGGGGGTCAGACCAACGTTTTCTTTCAGCATGCAAACTGGACATATGGCTCTCATACACAGATGCTTTGATTATTCTGTTCATTCAGCAAAGAGACAAATGACCTGGGTTCTTATCTTGGAATGATCACGAGCAGGGAGGTGACATGGAGGAAAGATTTCATCATTTGTCTTCTCCCTTTGATATCACTTTGGTGTCAGACACAACAAGATCTCAGAATACAAGATCAGGATCCCCAAGAGGTTCAGCTGATTATTTATCATGGTATTTTAGAAACAGAGACATGATCAGAGACCTGATTTCATTTCCTCCTTGGTTTGAAACACTGGCAGATGAATGTCTCTGAGCAGTGTGATGCTCTTATTGATGCAGCATGAAATCCAGTCTGAGAAAGTCCTCCAGGTCACAGGGAAACATGACCCCACCTGATTTAATGATTGATTGTCACATATTTTCTCTTAAAATATGACACAGTGAGTCTGATGAGATACTGAAGTCAAATTGAGAAAACCCTCTTGTGGGTTGAATTCAAACCACTTGTGTGAGATCTGTCATCAACTGTGACACACAAATGTTTCCCGCTCTTCCTCCTCTATCACACACTGCCCGTGGCTGCAGCAGGCCCCTCCATACCTGAGGGTGTCCAGTCTCCCGTGTGGATCCTTCAGTCCAGCAGACAGCAGCTTCACTCCTGGGGTCTCCTGGATGATTGTAGCTCAGGTACTTCGCTCAGATGGGAGGGTTGGAGCAGAGCTGAGCCCGAAAGCACAGCCTTCCTCTGTGATCAGACATCCTGACAGGCTGTAGACACACACAACATCAAAATAACCATCTGTCAACACTTGATGGTATATTTTGGGTTTTTTTTGTTCATATTTTTTTTTGGTTCTTATTTTGGTCCAGATTCAATGTATTTGAGGCAAATTCCTTAAACATCATCTGTAGGATTAAAAAAAACAACAACTGAAGCCAAAAAAAAAGAAAATGATGAATAATTGTCTGAGTCTAAAAGTTTGCTGAACTTTAGTAAAAATTTACTTTGAACAATCCTAAAAAGACACATCAACTCCGTGGTCCCAGACACTGTAGACCCCACAGTTCGCATACAGGCCCAACAGGTCAGTGGACGATGCAGTCGCCATGGCCCTCCACCACATCCTACAACATCTGGACAGCAGCAGAGCATATATCAGGATGCTCTTCCTGGATTATAGATCTGCCTTTAATACAATCAGGCCAGGAAAGCTGACAGTGAAGCTGACAGGAAGGGCCCCATGGCGGGGGAACCCCGGGGGCACCTCTGAAATAGCCCTAGGACAAAGTCCCTTTCATGTAAAAGTCCAATTTCTATTTTTTTTTTTAGGGGTTTTTGTCAAAAGTTTTTTTCCAAATCCAATGACGGGGAAGTCCACCTTTGGGCCCCATGGGCCCCTCCAGCCTTTTGTGTATCACACCATAACCCCCAAACCCAATAGGTATAAATTCCAAATGAAATGTTGATTTTAAAGGAGACGAAATAAAGTGAGGACACTGTGTCTGTTCACAGACGGGCCCTCAGAGGTATCATAAGTCAGCATTAATACATGTGACTTTCTTTATGGTTTATATTAAAGGGAAAGTAAATATTCATCCTTTTTTAGAGAAAACTGGAAAATAAAGGGGTCCAAAACCCTTTCAGAAAAAATGCAGTAGATTTTCGGAAAACCAGATTTTAAATTCTTAAAACTGTGTTAACATTCTTGTGTTTCAGTTACCATCAAGGAGTTAAAAAAAATCCATCTCACTCAAATTGAAAAACAGAAAAGGTGTATACCTGGCCCCCAGATCCAAAGGGATCGGGAAATAGATACAAAAAAGTGGGTTTTTGTGGGTCAGGGGTTTTTTAATTTAATGTATTAATAGACAATATGAAAACAAAGAAAATGTTCTTTTTCTCTGTCTGTTAGGGATAAAAGGGAAAGACTAAATAAAATGCGGTGACGTGGTTTTCGTGGCTGAAATTTTAACAGGAAAAATGGTTTTCGATCAGACCTTTGGTTTCCACCTGATTTTCTGGGGCGGGTGGGGTCCCCCTCAGGCCCTTTTTTTTGGGGCGGGGTGTTGTTTCCCCTCTAATGTTGAAATTATGGAGAATAACAATCCCACAAATTACGGCTCTGGGGTCTTGAGATGGTGCACGGGAAAGGGTTTTCCAAGGGGCCCAAAGTCATTTTACCCTGGCTCTGGTGCGTTTTGCCATTGAAGGTCTGGGGTCCGGGTTGGGGGTCTGGGAAATAAGATTTCGTTGGGGGGTCCCTGTCACCCAGAAAAATAAACCCCCCAAGTGAAGTCATTTTTTCTTCTGATTTTTTTCAAAAAATTAGCAAAATTTTTTGGTGAAAAACAGCAATGTTTCAACCACACGCCCATTTTTTTTATTGTAGACTCTCTATATTGGGAGTGAAAGCCCGCACTTCCCATTTTTGATAATTTTGCTGCATCAAATGATCTTGACGAAAAAAGGGGAAAATTGTTAAAAAATTTTTTTACATTTTAAAAGTAGTAGCAATTTTATAATTGATGCTATGGAAGGGCTTCCCATTCATAATTTCCTTTTTTCTGAAGGGCAGTGTAGGAATTTGGGGGCCCTCAATGCCAATCACATTGGGGAACCCAAAGACTTCAAATTATTGTCCCAGGGCACAGCAACATGTTATTGAAGAAAATTATTAATCATTTAAAATTTTTACCTGCAATCCCCTGGAAACCCTTTTTTGATGGCTCCAAGGTTTTTGGGCGGAAAAACAACAAAAAATGATAAAAGGCACACCTTTTTTATAGCCCCCGCAAAAGGGCTTTCTTATGTGTTCTGTCCCGATATTATAAAGAAAAATTAGAAAAAGGGGAGCAATGCAAAAATTTTTTTCAGGGTGAGTGGGCCAAGGGGGGTATTTGGGTGATGAAGGCGGATGAGGTTGTGAATGTATTGCAGGACTGTACAAAAAGAAACGTTTAAATAAAAAGTGGGGGGATTGAAACTATCCCCAAGCTGGGGAAAATCCTCCCCGGAATTAGTTCTCCGAAACAATCTTTTTTCATCAATGGGTCTTCCGAAGGACACCATTTGCGGTTCTTGGGGACCATTTAAAAATAAGCTTAATGGCATTTTCCCTTTTTGATTTGCTTTTTTTGTTTTTTGGGGCTTTTTTAACCCCTTTCCCCGATTCTGGAAATTCCCACCCCCTTTTTTTTCACATTTGTGTTCCCCGGTTGTGTGTTTTTTTGTTGCCTTGTTGTTGTACAGGGGAGGAAGAAAACGAGTCAAATTTTGTTTGTATGTACAAACTTGTATGTCCTTAATTTTAATATTCTGACTGATTCAAAAAAGTTGCTTTTTGTACCCAGGAGGGGTCAGAAAAAACTCGGGTTTCTGGAATAAAACCTGTCCCACCATTTTGTTCGCTAAGTTAAAGGTAAAGACTATTGAGTTTTCGCAGAAATAAAAAACTCCCTTTACTTACCCCTATCTCAGGTTTTTTTTTATTAAAAGTTTAATTGGTTTCCTATTTGGTTAAATGTTTCCCTAACCTTTCTGAAATCACAGGTCGGTATTTCTGTTTTACTTTTCCCCAATCATAACCCCTGTTCTTGTTGTTAGATTTTCTTTGTTACTTTTTTGACATTTTTTTTTCTTTAAATGGGGAATTTTGTTGTTCAAATAATTTTTTTTTTTACTTTGCCATAGTGGATTTTGGGGTTGTCAATTCAGTCCCAAAAAAAACAGGGTTTCCAAAAATGTCTCCTATTTTTTTTGCGTTTCATCCAACTCTTCAATTCATATATTTAGACAGAACCAAATCTTTCTGTAAAACTAACAAACATTATGGGCTGTATGTTTAGAAATACTTTTTAAACTTCTAAGCAGTGATTGTGCCTTCAACAAAAAAGGTTTAAATGGAACAATGTCTACAGTCTTAACTCTTGCTTCTTCTACGCCCAAGACAAGTTCAACCCCGAAAAAGATAAAAAAAAAAAACACCAACGTGAAAAAAAGCCAAACAACTCCACCTCTTGACTGTTAATACATTTTACATTTTAGAAAAAAAACTTCATTATTTTTTGGTGATAAAAAAATTTTGTCAAAAAATTAAATTAAAAAAACATAAGTACAACCTTCCCTTTTTAGAGGTGTTAATAATTTGATCACATCTTTTAAAACGCTCTTTAAAACAAAATCTTTTTAATGTTGCAGGTTTTTAAAATTTTAATAGATGATTTTTTTATTAATATGTTTTTAGATCCTTTTTTTT